>PVJA010000067.1:180773-255362 GCA_004027025.1 Myocastor coypus | reverse complement strand
TACTCTGAGTGTCAAAAACATGTTGGAGATTTTTCGGACCTCATCCTGTGTATATAAGTGCATGGTTTTCCTCCATCCACGTTTTCTATCTTTTCTGCTTGCTGTCTCTTCATTATTAACTCATGAAGGTCATGATTTCTATTTAGCTGTGTTATGCCTTTCCATTTTTATTTCTTCTTTTGAGTTCTTATTCTAGGGAGACTGGACAATATTCACACATGTAGGTTTGGGTTATTTCACTTATGAGCATATGTTCAAGATACATCCACTGATATATGAAAGCTTCTAGTTTATCATTTTGTATAGCTGAGTAATATTCCACTGTATAAAAATACCACATGTTTTTCACCCATTCTTCACGTAACAGACATTATGGTTATTTCCAAGATTTGGCTATTGCAAATTGTGCTGCTATAAACATAGGTGGACAAATATCACTATGATATGATGTTTTCAATTCTAAATGGAAAATTCCCAGTAGTATGAATAGCTGGATTTAATGATATTTCCCCTCCTAGTTTTTTTAAGGAGTCTCCACACTGCTTTCCACAATTATTGCACCACTCTGTATTCCCACCACAGAGGAAAAGTGTTCCCTTTTCCCACAGCCATTTCCAATATTTATTGGTGGTTGATTTCTTTATTGTAGCTATTCTTTCTGGGGTGAGATGGTAGTATATAAGTGTTGTTTTGGTTTGCATTTCATGAATGGCTAGCGATGAGGAGCATTTATTCATGTGTTTATTTACTTCTAGTATTTCCTCCTCTCAGAAGTGTGTGTTCGTCTCAGATCCCCATTTGTGGCTTGAATCCTTGAATTTTAGGACCTTAATTTTTTTTAGTTCTTTATGAATTTGAGATAGCCTTTTTCTGAAAATCTATTAGTTAGTTCTTTTTTTCAAAATTTGTGGGTTGCCTTTTCAGTCTGCAGATAATTTCTTTTGATGTGCAAAACTTCTCAGCAAGAAGAGGTCCCAGTTTTTTATTCTTTCAAGTGTTACACATGCATTTTGATTTTTGCCCATGAACTGTTTCTCTACTCCAATATCTTCAAAATTTCCTCTTACTTTCTGTTCCAAAAGATTTAGTGTTCTAGAAGCCGGGCATGGTGGTGCACGCCTGTAATCCCAGCACTTGGGAGGCTGAGGCAGGAGGATCGGTGCAAGTTCGAGACCAGCCTGGGCTACAAAAGTGAGCTCAAGGCCAGCCTGAACTGCACAGAGACCCTGTCTCAAAAAAGACAAAAAAAAAAAAAAAAAAAGATTTAGTGTTCTGTTTTAATACTTAGATCTTTAATCCATTCTGACTTTAGTTTACTACATGTGATAGACCTGGGACAAGTTTTAGTTTTCAGCATGTAGAGAGCCAAATTTATCAGCACTATTTGTTAAAAAGGCTACCTTCCTTCCACGAGACGTGTTTGCACCCTTTATCGAACATGAAGTGGCTGAGTGTGTTTGTATCTATTCCATTGATCCTCAAGTCTATTTTTATGCCAATACCACATTGATTTTATCACTGTAGTTTTGTACTATAATTTTAGGTCAGGAATTGTAATGTCTCCTGCCTTGCCTCTGTTGCCCAGGATTGTCTTTGCTTTTCTTGTTTATTTCTGCTTCCAAATAAATTTTAGAAATGATTTCTTTAGGTACATGAGTTATGCTGATTGTATTTTCATGGAGATTGCGTTTGATCTGTATATCAGTTTAGAGAGTATGGCCATCTTCACAATGTTGGCTCTTCCTATCCAGGAGCATGGAATAAATTTCCATGTTCTGAGATCCTCTACATTCTTTTTTTTTTTTTTTTTCAGAGTACTATAGTTTTCATTGAATAAATCTTTTACTTCTTTAGTCAGATTAATTCCTAAGTGTTTCATTTTCCGCAGCTCTATTGCATAGTTACTCTAATTTCTTCCTCAGTGTGTTTGCTATTTGTGTAGAAGAATGCCATTGACCTTTGGGTGTTGACTTTGCATCCTACTATGCTACTGAATTTGTATTTTAATTCTAGTAGCTTCTTAGAGGAGTTTTTTGGGTCTTCCAAGTAGAGTATCCTGTCATCTGAAAATAATGAAAGTTTAACTTCTTCTTTACCTATACATTTTCCTTTTATTTCTCTCTCTTTTCTAATGGCTCTAGCTAATGATACCATGACTATACTGAATGGGAGTGTTGATAGAGGATATCCTTGTTTTGTACCAGATCTGAGAATAAAATGTTCAGATTTCCTCATTTAGAATTTTGTTAGCTGTTGGATTGTCATAGATGGCTTTTATGAAATTGATATAGAAGTCATCTATTTCAATTTTCTGTAGAACTTTGAACATGAATGAATGTTGGACTTTTTCAAAAGCCCTTTCTGCTTCAGTTGAGATGATCATGTGGTTTTGGATTTGCCTCTATTTATATAGTCTATTACATTTATAGATTTGTGTATATTCAACACAATGCTTGTATTCCTGAGATAAATCATAACTGGTTGCGGTATTCAATCTTCTTAATGATTTTCTGTCTTCTATCTGTGAGGATTTTATTGAAGATTTTTGCATCTATGTTCATGAGAGAGATTGAGCTGTAGTTTCCTTTTTCAGTTGCGTCTTTCTCTGGTTTTGATATCAGTATAATATTTGCCAGGAATGACATTTGGAGTGTTGTATCCTTTCCAACTGCATTGAAGAATTTGAGGAGTATTGAGACTATATCTTCTGTAAATTTCTTGTAAAATTCAGCTGTGAATCCATCAGGACCTGGATTTTTCAGTCGGAAGGCTTTTTAATATATTTTGTACTTCATTGCCTGTTATAGGGTTATTAAGAATTCTTATATCTTCATGATTCCGTTTTGGTAAATTGTACCTTTCTAGGAATCCGTCCATTTCATCTGTGTCTTCAATTCAGAGACAGTAAAGATTCTCAAAGTAGCTATTAATGATTTCCGAATTGCTACTGGTTCTGTGGTAATTTCACCCTTTTCATTCCTTATTGCTGGTATTTGGATTATTTCTTTCTTCTTTGTTAATTTTTTTCTTGTTTGAACAATATTACTACAAACTTTTTTCTCAATGAACTAAGACAAAGTAGCTATCTATCTATCTATCTATCTATCTATCTATCTATCTACCTATCTATCATCTATCTGTCTAGCTAATGTAATCTTCTGTATACATGTATATAATTTTTTGTGTTCTCTTTTTATGTGGTTACCTAGGGCCTTATCAATTTTATTTAATCTTTCACAGAACCAACTATTTATTTCATTAATTCTTTGTATTGTTTTCTTTTTCTCAATGGAATTAATTTCTGCTCTAATCTTTATAATTTCCTCCTATCTTTGGGCTTTGAGTTTGGTTTGCTCTTTCTTTTCTAGATAATATATGTGCATTCAGACATTTATTTGTTCCTTCCCTGTTTTCTTAATGTATGAATTAAGACCTATAAATTTCCCTCTAAGAACTCTTTTCATTGCATCCCATAAATTCTATTAGGTTGTGTTTGAATTTTCATCAAACTGTAGCTATTATTCTATTTCTTTTTTATCTTCCTCTGTAACCCACAATTTACTGAGAAAGGTGCTCTTTAATTTCTATGTATTTGTGGGGTTCTTGTGGTTTCTTTTGTCATATATTTCCAGTTTCATTGCACTGTGGTCAGTTAATATGCATGGGATAATTTCTGTTTTCTTGCATACTTAAGCATGACCTATGGAATAATCAGAGTTCTGTTTTAAATGTCCCGTGTGCAGCTGAAAAACAAAGTGTATTCAGAAGTGGTTTGGTGGAACACTCTGTATATATCCACTAAGTCCAGTTGCTCTAAGTTCTTGTTCAGATCTGCTAATACTTTGCTGATTATTTCTCTGCTTGAACTATCTTCTTGGGAATAAGAGGATGTTAAGGTTCGGATTAGGATTAGGATTGTTAGGATTGTGGCATTGGAAATTAGGATTTTCATGTCCATTAAGAATTGTGCTATATAGCTGGCTGCTCCCCTGTAGGGTGCATATATATTTATGAGTTTTATCTCTTCCTCTTCAATTTTTCCCCTAACCAGAATATAGTGGCCTTCTTTATCTTATTTGATTATTCTTGGTTTGAAGTTGAGATTATCTGAGAATAGGATTGCTACCTCTGATTTTTTTCTGAGGTGCTGGGTATGTAATATTGTTTTCCGTCACTTGACTGTAAGCCTATGAATTTCTTTATGAGTTAAATGTATTTTTCTCTATGGTGAATTGTGAGTTTTGCTTTCTAATCCACTGTACCAGTCTATTTCTTTTAATTGGAGAATTAAATCCATTTAAATTCATGGAAATAATTGAAATGTATTGACTTATGATTGAAATGTCCTTTACCTACTCTTGTTTACCCCTTTTTCTCCTGTGTTTAATTGGTTGTCCTATTGGTAAGTTCTTTCTGTTCTCATTCATGGAGTTGTGGTCATTTCGTTCTGTCTCTAAAATATTTTTAGAAGTCTGTGTAGGGTTGACTTTGACATCATGAAATTCTTTAGTTGTTTCTTGTCGTGGAAGTATTTTACTTCTCCATCATTCTTGAAAGAGAGTTTTGTGGGATATAGCAATCTGGGCTGGAATTTGTTTTCATGGAGGACTTAATGGCCTCTGCCCAATGCTCTTCTTGACTTCATCTTTTGTGAAGTGAAATCTGCCATTATTTTGATGGATTTTCGTTTAAATGTGATCTGTTGCTTTTCTCTAGCTGCTTTTAGTATATTATCCTTCTGTTGGATTTCTGGGATCTTGACTATTATATATGAGGCTGTGTTTTTAGTTGGGTTGATGTTATTTTGAGTTCTGTATACTTCAGTTACCTGGATGCCAGATTATTTTCCCATATTTGGGAAATTTTCTGGTAAAACTTCTGCTCATACTCTTTTTATATCATTTCTATTGGCTCCTTTCTTTCTCCTATTAGTCTCACGTTGTTCATTTTTGCATCATCTTGCAGATGCTGAATTCTTTGTTCCTGCACCCTTGTTGTTTTTAAGAGATCTTTTCTTACTTCTTCACTTGCTATGACTCTGCCTTTAAGATCTGAAACTTTATCTTCACTTTCATTCATATGGTGTTGCCAGCTTGTGACTGAGCTTTTATTTTCCCATATATTTCTTTGAAACTCCTGCATTTGAAACTCCCTATTTCTTTCCTATATTGCTAATTCAAGTATTACATTATTTTCTATTCTCCTAGAATTTTTATCACTGTCTTATTTAAAAGCATTTATTAAGTCTTTCATTATAGTTATCCTTTATTTTTCGACTTCAGAGATTATTTCTAACCTTATTTCCTCCCTACCTTTCTGTAGTTGTTCCCCTACTTTAGATACTATTAATTTAGAGATGTCTTTTTTAACTTCAGAGGTTATTTCTTCTCTCATTTCCTCTATACTTTTCTGCAGTTTTTTTAATTCAGACACTATCAATTCAGACATTTCTTTGTTTACTTCAGAGACTATTTTGGATCCTCTATATGTTTTTGCATTTCTTTCTTATTTCTAATGCTATTAAGTCAGATATCTCAGCTGTGGGATTCCCATTTTGTTCTATGCTAGTGTATCCTGAGTTCTTTCTATGTGGGTTCAAGACCTGAGATTGTATCTTGCTCCTTCTCTTTGTCATTTTGTATAGCAGTGTCTTCTGACCTTTGATGTAGAACTTTGGTGAAGTTACACCATTAGTACCTGGTGAAATTTGGATCCAGATCTACGAAGTTTATCTTGTCCAGATGTGTCTGGCTGGGTCTGGCTGCTGTACTCAGCTTCTTCCTTCTACAGTTTGTGAAAGTGAGCCTGATGTGCTCCTCTGGCCAGATGTTTAGCTCGGTGATTCGCTGGGAGGGTCTCCCCCTCGGCCTCTCTGGAGGGAATTTTGCTGCAGGGTTCCACAGCAGATGCCGGGACTGGGATCTGGGTGGGGAGGGAGTTCTGGCGGCATGGGTGCCATAAGCTGAGAGTTCCTACCTGAGCCTTTATTTTGTTTTCTATTGTTAGAATTTATTTTTCTGCTAAATGCCAAGACATCATAGATGCTTACAATTTCTCATTATCTCCCTCTGCTGCAGGGACCAGAGTAATCTAATTTCATTCTTTGGATTAATAAAAGGAGGCAATAAAATACTTACCATGTGTACAAGAGCACTTGGAAAAGTCCAAGTTACATAGTCTAGAATGTCCTGGCGTTTTAAATTACAGAAATACTTGATGCGTTTGTCATTCATCTTCCTTCTGTATTTGCAAGTGAGAAACTTATCTTTCCTTTTCCATGTTAAGAACCATAATGACAGCAAACCACCGAGTGCTGTGAGCCGATATGGGGCTGCAGGATTCTCTGAGCCCAGAGAGGTAGACGGCATCTCACTTCTCCACACAGATGGAGACCTCATGGCTCTGGGAGATCAGTGATGTGAGCTGGTGTGGTATGCAGCCAGGCCCCATGGCAGCCTATGCCCTTAATGATACCTGGCCTCCCACTGGAATCCTCCTTAGCTGGAAGGCATAGTACTTCCATTTTTGTGTGTGTTTGAACACACTCTAGTCACAACAGGAAAGCTAGGTCTCAGTGTTGTCTTCCTGCTGGCCAGCACCAGGAAGAGTAGACCCTTGCTATCCATCCTAAAAGTAAGGCAAGACTCCCAGCCCAGGGCTTCCCTTCTCTTTGTGATCTTCCCGGTGGTCTCACAGCCTCACCAGCGGTGCTAGCCACTAGGCACACAAGGTCCAAACCTCACAAAGTGGGTCCAGGTCTCATGTCCGCTTGTGGAGAAAAACCACGACTTTGCATGTCAGGGTCTATTTCTTAATAAATGTACTTAAAGTGTTTATATAAAAAAATAGGATATCTTATTTTCATACATTATTTAAAGGCAGTCAAGCACTTAAGTGTAGAACCCATGTGGTCCATAGAACTACAATGCAATCCCTACTATAGCAATAGGCATGCAGTTAGAGGTGGCATAGGGAAAAGAAACACCCAGCCTGACAGACATCTGGGGCAAGGGCATGTTCTCTAAAACCAAGGCATGAATTTTAGGAACAAATGGAGGTTAACAGTATGATATATTTTTTGAAAGAAAGAAAGTTTCTGTCAAGAGAGGGCCAGAGGCGACCCTAGTGGGTTGCCCTGTCTTTTTAAGATTTTTTTTTTTTTTAATACAGAAAACCTACAAGGTAAGGTGAATCTAAGGTGGAAAACATGGGAACTCACAAGGCGGGCATGAGGTGGGATAGGACTTAGGTCAAGCAATAAGATTACAATCATAATTGCTGAGGTAAAATAGATGAATCAAGATCCAATGTGGAAGCCATTCCTGTAGCAAGAGGGAACCTATAGAGAACAAGGGCTGTTGTAGGGGGCTGGGTTGGTGACTTTCTGGCTTTGCTAAGGTGAGTGATAACTGTTAGAACATCAATCCCTGATGCCCAGCCTAGGGGGCACTCGGCTGCATCAGGCTCCTCTTTTGTCCTGAAGTCTGGCCCGCAGGGGTCGTGCCTGTCTGTCCCACCTGCAGTGGCAAGGTAGCTCCTGCTCCATAGGCTCCTTTGAGTGCCCTGCCTCCCTGTCTTCCTATATTTCTGTCGAACTCAGCTACCTACAAGAAAGGGATTGAATATAACCTCTTCCAGGAGAATGGGGGATAAGCCAAATTTGTTGACTCAGGTGGCATTTTAAGAGATGTTGAAATACTGCCATTGAGATTCTGATTTTAGACACCATACTCTCAACCAGTTAGATAATCTTGATAATTTAGCTAACAGCTTCCTGGCAGATACCTTTAGGTATACAGGGAGAATTTAATAATGAAGGGTAATGGCCAGGCACTGGTTGGTCCAGGTTTCTTTTTTCTCTGCTCTTCTACTCTTCGTGGCACTGAGGAGTGGACTGCAGCCCTGAGAGCTACACTCTTACTCCTTTTTTCCTTAATATTTTGAGGCAGAGTTTCACCTAGTTGTTATTTGCAGAGACCTGTCCCAAGCTTGCAAGCTTCCTGCCTTAGCCTCTCAGAATTCTGAAATTGTAAGTGTGTGCCGCCAGGCCTGGCCCAGTTGGTATATTCATGCAGTTTTCTTCAGTGGCCGGAGTATTGCTCAACATCACAGCACCTGCCTGGCAAGTGCGAGATCCTGGGTTTGATTCCTGGTACCCACTCCTCAGAAAGATTCTTCAGTCAAACCTAAATTCTCAAGAGAAACCGTGCAATTTAAGTCTTTTACGCTATCCTTTCAGAACATATGCTGAGATAACTCAAACAACAATGCGATTTAGTTCCTAGTGAGTTTATTTAATTTTATATTTAAAACCCAAGTGAAGGACTGCAATTATTTTGATGGAAGGAAACCAAAAATGTACAAGGAGCACGAAAGGCAGCAGTCCTACCGGACATGACGGACATGTTGTCGCCCCCACCCCCAGCCGCCTCCCCGGCCACCGCGTCCTTTCCTCCCCTCCTTAGTTCACGCACTCACATCACGTGACGGAAGAAATCGATATCCTAGCAAGCTCGCCGCATTCTGAACGCGAGCATATATTTGCTTTGCCGGCTTCTTTTATCCTCAATGCATAAAAATGAAGAGCATCGCAGTTTTCTGTTTCCCAGATGCACCTTTTAACATTTTATTATCTGATATTTGTTTCTGTCTTGAAGTCTAATTGATCCCAAGGCACCATTTAAAATTTCAAGACACCCGCTGCCATGAGCAGCGTTCTTCGCTTACGTGCAGAGGTATGGAGCATTCTCAGGGCAAATCCACGAGCTCTTCTGTGGGCAGCTTTTGTTGCAGGCTACACATAACGTACTAAAGAAAGCAAAATCAGGGCGCACAGGACAGTGAAGTATTGGCTTATGGCAATTCTGCAGTCCCCTTAAAAGGACGCCAGCCTCCCAGAACTTGGCGTTAGCTGGGGCGAAGTAACTGAACACTTCGTGGTTATCCATCCTTTCTGGTGTGCGGAAAGCTGTTCTCAGGTACAGCACTTTCGCGTGCACTCGGGAAGCCGGGCCAGGCAGAGGCACGCACGTCCAGGAGCCCTGCAGCCGCGTCCCTGCCCGCCTTGCCTGCTTCCACCTCTTGGAGCAGCGCACCAGTGTGCATCTCCGTGAATGATTCCACGCTGATAAACCAAGCATCTCAGCACTATCATTCCGTTGCGTGCGTGTGTGCGTGTGTGTGTGTGCGCGTGTGCGTCTGTGTGTGTGTGTTGGAATAAACTACAATGATTTTTTTAAAAAATATTTTCCTTTTAGTAGCCATTTGTTTCTTGAAATGGGCCGCGTGAAGTGACTTGAGCAATTTAAGCCCCTTCCGCACAGCCCCTGCGTCTTGCTGAGAACGCCCGCACCCCCAGCCGGAGCTGTGACCCCAGAGTCTGCCCTGCTTTCAGGTAGTGCTTCTGGTTTATTTTTAAGAAGACCTTAGGGAAGTGACTTGACGCTCACTGCTTCAAATGCATTGTATTCAGATTCGTATTTCTATTCTGGTAGTGACATTTTCTCTTCTGAATCTATATTAGTCTCCTACTTAGGCCATCTGGTCTTTGTAATATACAGAGAAACATAGTTTTCTCTCTTTGGTTTCTTTTTTCTTCCCTTTTCCCTTTGTATGCATCTGCTTAGGTTGATAGAATATTATAAGTAACAATTCATTTTATTCTTTTTTTTTTTTTTTGCAGGTCCAGGGTTCAAACTCACAACCTTGCACTTGCCAAGCAGGCACTTTTGCCACGGAGCTATCTCCCGACCCCCTCCTCCTAATTTCCTTTTTAAACTTATTTATTTATTTATTTATTTATTTATTTATTTATTTGTGCAATGGCCACCTCAGCCTGCCCTGGGGGCGGGGCTAACGCAGCGTGTGGTACCAGAGACCAAGCCGCGGTCCCTCCGGTTGCCTAAGCTTTCCTAGGCAGGCGCTTTAGACCACTGAGCCATCTCTCGGGCCCTCTTTTCACTAATAGTAGGACATAACTCAGGAAGAAGAAAAGAAAAACCCAAATTTCAGAGCTTGCACACTAAAGCCCCTGGCTCAGACAGGAGCTTGTCCGTGGAGGCTCTCCCTGCCTTAGTTGGTGCCTCTCTGCCCAAGTGAGTAGTTGTGCTGGCATCCCCGCTCCCCACAGCCCTGGCTCAGAGGCCGGGCTGTGCGTAACTGCGAACCTGCAGGCTCTCGCACGGTGGCTAGAACACTGCGGGCCCAGGCGTGCAGTCAGGCGCAGCCTGCCAGGGCCGCATGGGAATTCCCAGGAATGCTTCCTCTGGGCCGGGCCTGCTGGCACGCACAGCCGTGCACAGCCCCTCGAGGGGCCCCCTGCTCCTGCTCCCTGTCAGTGACTGGGCGCTGCGCTTCAACTGGAGGCTGTAGCAGGTTCGAGGAGTCAGACAGAGACCACAGCTTGTGTGTTTCTGAGTCTGTGTTCCTTCCCGTTCTTTGTGGTTTTAAGAGGACAGTCCTGTGGATACCAGGGAAGGTGGTCCATGCCCAGTGGAAGGAACGCTAGAAGCCCTCTTCCTTGCAGCTTCAGAATTAGTGCTTACTGATTCATACAGACTTTGCTTTAAAGGGAAAACAAGCATGTAAATAGCATGTCCCAATTCCTGGATGAGCCAGAACAATATAGGCACTATTAATGCTTCTGTTTTTTTATTTTATTACATCTACATATTGGCAAAGTTATTCAACTAAAGAATTCTAGAGGTTGGCGACTTTTCTATCAATAATATAGATTCTGTTCTGTAACGTGTCTTTCTGAGATTTTTCAAAAAGCTGTTTTATGTTTTCATAAAAAAAGTTATTCTTTCCCTGTTGCATTTTATGAATTGAAGAGACTCCCAAGGCCCCTGGGGATGCTGAGGCCATGGACAGAGCTGATCCCTAGATTTCCACACCCTCTTCCTTTTTAGGATGCAAACATAGCTTCCATAAAGTTAAGTTTCTATAAACTAGGTGTCGGAAGAGAGTGGATGATAATTGCAATGAATAGGACAATTGCAACACGTAAAATCATGGAAGCTATTTTAAATGGATGAGTTCCTTATATTTGCAATGTTGCATATAATATGTTCAGACGTCAGTGCTTCATAGCTACCTGAAGCCGCGGAAATTGACACACTGCCTAGGGGCCTGTGTGTGGATGCGAACTGCATTATTAGAATAGTAAACATAATTTGTCTTGGACAACAGAGAGCGTGAGGGGACACCCAAAGCTGACTACATTACTGTGCAGTCCAGAACAGAGCAGATGGCGGGGAGCCAGCAGACGTGTGCAGTCGCATGTGCAGGGTGCTCAGAAGTGTCGTCAGTGATAAACGGGTCTCTCAGGGACTCCGCTACCACCACAAAGACTGCCTGGACCCACAAGAGATTAGGCTGTATTTGAGTTATATACTTTGTATGCTAGAATACCTGAAATGCCTTCCTGCTTATATCCTCAAGAGACTTCCCACCACCCGAGCCTCTGCAGAAAACCACCATAATACATTTGATGAAATGCTCTATATTAAAAGGATAATGTGAAACCTTTGTGACATTTTTGTGATACTAAGGGAGAAACCCAGAACTTTCCCTCTGAACTACATACCAGCCTGGTACTTACTCTATTAGCCTTACATTTATTTTGATACAGGGTCCTGGGCTCGACTCCCATTTCTCCTGTCTCAGTCTCCTGGACTTCTGCAGCTACAGGCCTGGACTACAGGTTGAGGCAACAAATGGATCTTCCAACTTCAGGCAGTTGGTCAGACTTGTTGGATATAAATCGAGGTTCTAGGGGCTGGAGAGATAGCTCCAAGGCACAAGTGCCTGCTGGGCAAGTGCAAGGTCGTGAGTTCGAACCCTGGTCCCACAAAAAAATAAAAAAAATTAAAAAAAATAAATCGAGGTTCTTGCTATGCCCACTTGAAGCTTGCAGAATTCATTAGGGTTGCTCACAGAATCTGGGGAAACACTCAAGCTTACCATTTGATATTCTTAGAAAGGAGACTGATGGGCAGACAGATGCAGCTGGGCAGGGGTGAGGAGTGAGGGTTGGCAGGGAACCCTCTTGCGCTTTTTGCTTCTTTATCCTTTAAGAAGGTTCTTTACTCTTGGATGTTTTGTGGAGGTCTCAGCTTGAAGCAGGGGTGGTGTCTATGACCACTGCAGTTCAAGCCAACCTTCGGCCCTGTCCCCTGCCTGGAAATGCAGAGTTCAGTTGCAAAGCTCCAACCACCTGATCCTGGGTGTGGTGCTCATGGCAACCAGCATCTTGAGATGAAATTGGCCCCATCACTATGGGACACATAGAGGAGCTGCGCCAGCCACTTCTGTATGGAGGAAATTATGGTGGGCTTGAGAGCTCTATGGCAAGAACTGTGTTCAGAGGCTCCATGTGAGCATCAGAGATTCCCCTGGCACCATGCTTTTGATCTATACACATACACTATGTGTGAGTGAATGCACACACACACACACACACACACACACACACACACATGCATACATGAACACACCTACAATGGGTTTATATACAGACTTCTATGTAAGATGAAAATACCATGAACAAGAGCAATTTATAGCTTTTACATGAAACAATTACCTCCTATCATATATTTTTACAAAACTATTTTGTGACACATTGTTTATTAATTCTGTGTAAAGACAGCTGCAATGCTCAAGTAGAATATTCATTTTTTAAAATCAACTCCTTAAGAAAATATATCCTTAGTTTAAGCATAAAGGTGTATATCTGCTATGCACTGAAAGCAAACTGCCACAGGCTGTCTTATTGACAAGTCTATTGAGAAAACACACACCATCTCGTACTTTTCTGAAGATGCTTTTATTATTTTCTCTTTTACCCTTTATTATTTCCATTGCAATATAGAGCCCTTACTTTAACATACTGCATTATAAAACCTCTATTCCCCATTCAGTAGTCTATTTTTAAAAATTGCCTACCTCTTCTACATAAGAAAATCTATTCATATGCATGATGACTGCTATGTAGTACAATTATTATATAAGCCTGCACCTGAGCCATGGTATAGTGCTCTAACGTAATGTTCGGAGAAATTCAAATTTCTGAAAGAGCAGCTCACAAGCTACTATTTGCGTGCCTGTTTTCACAACTGTAACATAAATGATCACTAAATATTTCACTATAACTTAATTTTCCTAAGAGTAAGTTCTGAACTAAGCATTCATTTTTCTTCCTAATTGGTCCCCCACTGATAATGATTTCTAAAATTTGTTCAAAAAGGGAAACTTTTCCTGCCTTACTTCTTAGGAATTAAAACATTTAAAAAACTGAATCCTTTTCTTTCCATAAAATGAATTCATGAATCATTTCCCTTATTCGCACACTCTGTTGCTTCTATTTGCATTTTCTGATTGCATTATTGCTGCAGAGACGCCAGCTTCCAGTCAGACACTCACTTGAGCACACTGCCTAAGGACTTCTCAACTTCCATTAACCAGTCTGAGTTGAAAAAAAAAAAGCAATAGACTATTCTGAAAGCTAGTTTCTTATTTCAGCTTTTGCCTAAATGTGGCCACAAATAACTTTAAGTGTATGTCAGCACATAAGAATATTTGAAATACTTGTGTATGATTTCTCACCCTGGGAAGCAAGTCTGGGGGATGCTCTGTAGATACTTATGCTTGGATGTGGTGACCAGGCTTACGCAGACTGTCTTAAGAATGGAAGGGTAGACAAGGAGACTAGAAGTCACTGTCTAAGGCTCACCAAGTGTAGCACTGACCTCACAGTACAGCCCTTGATTTCAAAGCACGTTCCAGCAGCCGAGCAAGCTGTCTTCTCATGTAGCATTCAGTCGCTGCCCCTCCCCACCTCCTTCTTGGTTCTCTTTCCTACAGGAGTCCAACCGAGGTAGAAAACTTGAGGAGTAACCTTTGATTTCTCCTTCTTCATCTTTACTTACACAAGTGATGTATAGTTCAATACATGACTAGCATATTTGTACTTTTTATATATTTAGTACAGGATCTACAGGGTCTCACTATGTAGATCAGATTCCTAGTGATTCTTCTGTTTTCAGCCTCTCAAATGCTGCATTACAGGCATGCGCCACCATGCCCAGTCTCAGTCACCATCTCTGTGCACCTAGGGTTGGGGCCAGCACGGCATGCAGAGACTGAAACCCCACCACTGTGCTCTGCATAAGCAGGTGCTTTAGTCCACTGAGCTGTCTGCCTGGCCCTGTGTTTCTTTTTATTCACAGGCATAGCATTGTGTGGATCTCACTGGGTTCTTTTCACACATCCTTGCGTTTCTTCAGCGTTCACATGTAACCCACTGCACACTGCGACCTTATGGAGCACAGGTGCAGTGTGAAAACTCCCTCACATGCGCACATTTTGCACTGTTATTCTCCATTCTTCTGGATATTTTCTTAATATGACTCCCTTTTGCTAACATTAAAGAATTACAATAAATACATACATGTATTTGTCCTTGAACTTTTATGCAAAACTTGTCAGGGTTCCATAGCCAGAAACTAGGTTACTTAATTTTGTTAACAGATGGAAATGACTACATCAGTACATACTCCGCCACCAGCAGAGAACACTGACAATATCTGATCATAATTGATAAAATCTCATGGTTTCACACTGCTGTCTTTACTGCGAGTTTCTATCCTCTTGTGCAACTTGTACCTCGTTAAATAATAGCACAAGTTTAACTCTCACCACTTGCTTTGCTATGACTTGCCTTTTAATGTCCTTTGGCTTGTTTTCCCTTTTTTTTTTTGTTTTTTTGTTTTTTTTTTGTTTTGTTTTGTTTTGCCATGTGTGTGTGTGTGTGTGTGTGTGTGTGTGTGTGTACTTTGCAAGATAAAACTATGCTTCACGTCCACTCTAATTGCAATTCATGTATCCCTTGTCGATGAAGAAATACAAGAGTCAACAGGAGGGCCCTGAGTCCACAGTCCTCCCTCGCAGTTCTGTGAGTGTCTGCATACGTAATCCCCAGTCTTAGCATCTTTGCCACTGGTGCTAGCAGTGGTGAGCCAAAGTCCTCAAGCCTCAGCACACATCAAGACAGAAGCACCACACTAGGCTGTACAAGGTGTTACTCCATTTCTACTATGCATATTTATGAATGAAGTAATATCTAATTGATTTAAGAACCTCCCCCGTGAGTCTGGGCGTGGTAATCCACACTTGTAATCCTAGCACTGGGGAGGCTGAAAACAGGAGGATCATTGTGAGTCCAATCTGCTTAGTGAGACCCTGTACCAAATGCATAAAATTAAAGAAAAATATAAAAAAAGAACACCTTCGATGCATTGGTAATGGTGATCAGTGTTGACCACTAGCGCTGCTTGGATCTGCCTCTCTATGTTGTGAAAGAGAAGTTTTTCATAAAACATTTCTACTGGGTAGTAAAGAGCGAGTGATGCTTCTCCCTTGGAAAAGCACTTACGACATTGTGGTAATTTTAATGTCAGCACCATCTAGAATCTCCCTTTTTTGTGGTGTGATGGCTATTTCAAAACAAAACTGATGGAGGGGCTGTAACTATTAATACCTAGATATGAAGCAAAACTTTATTCAAGAAGAACAAAATTGTGGGGCCTGGTGGTGCAGCCTGCAACCCCAGAACTCTGAAACCTGAGGCAGGAAGAACGCTGGGAGACTAGCGTGAGCTACAAACGGAGCTCCAGGGCCACCTCAACTGCATAGTGAGACCCAATCTCAAAAAGAAAAGAAAAAAAAAAAGTTTCCAGCTCCATCACGAAACAGCTAACAGTATTGGTTGCTCTAGTAAAATTAGGTGCGCGACTTCATAAAATGTGCCATCGTTTTGAGGTGATGCATAGCACAGAGGGCCAGCTCTTTTCCCTTATGGATGTATATATGAGGGGATAAAGCCAGGCCTGGGGAAAGAGCCACATGAAGCAGGAGGTAGACCAGCAGACTCCAGCACAAGAGGGGAGCTTCACTGGTAGACGTCAACTTTGGCACAGCAACTGAGGTTAAGCCACTATTTTATTTTCAAATTTAAGAAATGAACTTTGCAAGTTTTGGTGCAGTAGCAGTGAAAAAGAAGCACACTTATCTGGAAGTGCTATTAAAATAGCCACTGTTTTTATAACAGATCAAAAGTAAGGTTGGACACGGTGTGGCACACATGCAACCTTAGTGTTCTGGAGAGCCAAGGCAGCAGGGACACAGGCCACAGCCCAGCCTGGGTAACACAGTGACTTACAGAGACTCTTTGTCAAGGAAAAGAAGTGGAAAATGGGTCTGGAGATGTAGTTCAGTGTGAGGAGCTTTGGTTCAGGATCTACTGCCATGAGAAAGTCACAACAACAACAACAAAAACGCAACGTTTCCTTTTCTAGATGCATGTAGGAAGCTGTCTTTTGTTCCCCTATCTCCACCAAAAGGAGGAACAGCAATAGACACAACTCAGAAGTTGGCATGAAGTCTGTGCTCACTTAAGCCATATGTGAAAGAAATTCTCAAAAACATCAAGTGATCCCCATGTTTCAGTAAATTTTTGAATTTGACCAGCCTAATTGTCCATAACTGTATTGCTTGTGGTAATGTGTGATTTCTTTGAAGTTACATAATTTAATTAAAATTGCCCAAATTCAAACTCACTTCAATTTTTAATCGAATAACCATTCTTAAATATATGTCTTATATACCCATATGTGGGGAAGAGAGAGACAGAGAGACAGAGAGAGAGAGAGACAGACAGACAGACAGGCAGGCAGGCAGGCAGGCAGACAGGCAAGCAGACAGGCAGACAGACAGACAGACAGGCAGGCAGGCAGGCAGGCAGGCAGGCAGGCAGGTAGACAGACCATAATAGCTTATGTATGTGAATTTCTCTATGGGACTTTTAATGATTTTTAATTTTTTTTATTTTTTTTATTTTTTTTATTTTTTATTTTTTTTTGCTTTTTGAGACAGGGTCTCACTGTGCAGTTCAGGCTGGCTTTGAGCTCACTTTTGTAGCCCAGGCTGGTCTCGAACTCACAACAATCCTCCTGCCTCAGCCTCCCAAGTGCTGGGATTACAGGCGTGCGCCACCACGCCCGGCTTTTAAGAGCCAATGAGTTCTGATCACAAAACGCTGGAGATAATTCTTTCCAACAGTGAGCCTGCATTAACCTCTGGCAGTGCCATGGCCTTCTTTCAGCCTCACACCCCTATGAGCTTTGCCTGTGTTGTGCTAGGTAGAATACAAACTAAATATTGCGCACTGGCAAAAACGTTCAATATGCTGTCTGTTCCTGAGGTCTTAGCATGCTTTCCCTGTTGACAGGCACTACGCTGAGGCCTTCCTGTCGCTGTCCGGCCTCCACCTCCCCGCCTCCCCCTTCCCCCCCGTGCTCCCTTCCCCCTCCCTCCCATATTTCACTTCCCATGTTCTTATTGTTTACTCGCTCCATCCCTCATTATTCGTTCTGGTTTACAGCTAAGGAGCATCCCACTTTCTGGCCCTTCCCATACTGAAATCACTTACCCTCCTGCTCGCAGACACTTTAAATCGCTGAAATCGTGCTGCAGTGGGCAACTCCGAACACGCAGGCTCTGTGGGGCTGTTCCCGTGAGCGGCAAGCCTAGATGTGATGGTGAATTGTTCGCCTGAAGAGCGTTTTCATGTTGTCTCGTGCATCCGAATTGTGCTCCATGGAGACAGCGCTCCACGTTGTCTGAGCAGAACTTTAGATGTGTGCCTAGTTTCCCACATTCTAATATTGTGTAAGCAGAAGTAATTTTTCTGTGCTCCTCGGGGTAGAATCCAGGGCCTTTCCTGTGGGTGAAGGTGCTACACTGAGCTCTGCCATCGTTCCTAGATTACTGAACTTTGTGACTTTTGCTCCTGACAGGCAATTAGTGCTAAGTGAGCATGTCGAATTTACTGCTATGAATGTGATAGAGATCTTTCCATGTTTAAAATTATATGTATTTCATTTCATATCAACAAAATCCATTGCACATTTTTGGATATTTGTATTTTGCTCATCTGTATAGAAGAATCTCTTATTTTTTTTTTTCAGTTAATCAGTGCTTTGTTATGGTATGCTTTGTAAAACATTAACTTCCCTATTTCTGTTATATTCTGATTTTATTTTGCTATTTATGGTGAAAAAAACTTGTTCATCTTAATAATAGCACCTTAGAAATGTGTATTATAAAATAAAGAGCCATGTTTGTTTCTAAGATCATTTTAATTCTATATAGTCTATAATGACATGTACGTTCTTTTTCTATCACAGACATGTTCCACTTATTGGGAATGTAATCTGGGGTAAGGATACAGACACTGATCAAAATTTTACTTAAGAATTTTACCACATTATCTCAACTCAGTTATTTCTCTTCTCCCCTGACTTCAGTATCAACTATTTAATATGCAAAATTATTTACATATCAGGATCTATTTGGTGGCATTCTATCCTATTTTGTTTATCTGTCACTACATGTTCCATGTTCACACTGTTTTAATTATTTATCTTATTACTTAGCTGATAATTGCTGGCATGCATTAATATTAAATGGATTATATACTAGGCAAAGCTGCAGAAAACTTTTTAATTAGTTTCCACCATTTTGTGCTTCTCTTCAGTCTACAGTGAGATCATTCTGTCATTTGTCAGCACAGGAAATCTCCATATCCCATGTGCCTGCCTTCTGGAAGTCCTCATGTAATTGTGTCTTGCTGCCCACTGGTGTATTCAGAAGGTCTGTCTCTTTGTTACTTTGCAATTAAAACTGCCCCGTTGTGAACTAGATTGGCACAACTACATACTTCATACTAATATCTTCAGTTGCTTCTTGCTGTGTATTTGATTGTATTTTTTTTAGAAATCTCTATAGTTTTGCATTTTTTAAATTAAAGTCTTGACATGCCTGTTTGATTAGTTTTTTATCCATTGTTGTGTTTGCTTCTTTTAGTATTAGTCCCCAGTTTTCTTTTCTTTCTTTTTCTCTTCCTCCTTTGCTTTTCTTTCTCTCAATGGTGGTGTTCCGATTTCTTAGGGAAATTTCTATGGACATCTTGCCTAGCATTGGACCTAAAGCAAAGGATGAAACCCAAGACCTAGCTGAGCCACTCCAGGAAGCTGAGTTGGAGTTCAGAGGGCGCCTCCTGTGGGAGCTCTAATCCAAGCTGGACCACCGTTTCCGTCCTCCTTGTGGGGACTCTGTTCTTACCAGGACTTCTTTCATAGTTGTACCTCTCAGATCTCCAGCTAGGATGGTAGAGTGCACAGGCCAGGAGGTGCAGCCAGCTAGTGACTAGGGCTTCTGCAACAGCCCAGATCCACGCTCTCCTCCAGCTTCTCTCATTGGCCGGTAGGTCGGAGCCCAGACAGGAAAGTGAGAATGAGCAATACCATGTCCAGGATATTCCTCCTAGGCCTGGGTTCCATCATCAGCCCTTGGTGAGTCCTGCTGTCCCCTCCAGACCGAGGACATGCACTGGTTTATGAAAACTCCCACCACATCAGGGACTCTTGGTAGTATTGCTGTCATTCCTGTTTTTTGTGTGCGTATGCATGTGTGCATGTGTGTGTTACACTTTCATACATCTCAGCGACTGCTTGGCATCTTCTTGCCATGGAATAGCTCCGTGCTGGAGTCAGGAGACAGGGCTAGTGGCCCATACTGTGTGCTGCCTTCTCAAGGACCCATTAATTTTCTCTTCCCCTCAGCATTTGGAAGCTAATGGTTAGATTTATACATGCACACTTAATTACTGAAGCTCTAAATGGCTTATTAGCATATAGCTCTGGAAGTTGTTTACAAAGTTGTCTTCATATGGTTATTATGATAATCACCCTTTATAAATACACCTCTCCAAATCCAGACTCCTTAATATTAAGTGGCTAAGTGCCCAGGCACACAAAAAGAACACTCGCTCTTACTCAAAAACAAACACATAAAAAATCTTGAAAATCAAACATTGTAAGGATTTCCTATGAGGCAGACATTGTTAAAAGTTTTACAGGTATGAATCACGTAATTCTCACACAATCATTCCACGAATACATCCTTTACAAGAGAGGAAATTGGCCTTCAAAGCACTTAGGCAAGCTGGCCATGACGGGGTAGACAGGAGAAGAAATGACAGAACCAAGCCCCAAATGCTGCAGCCTGTACACTTGCCACCACCCCCCACCTATGTGGAGGGAAGGCGAAGCCGGGTGCCTCTGCCTTCTGTGTGCACTCCTTGGGGAGTGCAATTTGCTCAAAGCTCATAGGCTATGCCTTTGTTCTTGCAAACTGGAGTATGCTTGCCACCCAGCAGGGCAATCATTTCTTGAGGATGTGAAACCTAAGTGGAAGCATGTTGCTTCGTGTCCAGTCGCCCATGAAGGTCCTGGGATAATGTGGGAATCTCCAATACAATTCCCAGCAGACCCTCAGGGGGCTGGTGTGATTCACACAGGCAGAACGCTGCCAGGATCACATCTAACCACTGCTTTTGTAAGAGGTTGAAAATGATGCAGGAATTGGATGGCAGGGGACTGTTTGCAGGGGCTCGCTGAGGACTTGTGCCTACCCTCATGCGGTCGCTCTCCTCAAAGGCAGACCTCATGTTTTGCAGTAACTTACAGTTCTGCTACTGAATTTTATTATAATCTCAAGGGTGAAATATTAGTCATTTCCTATTACATGTTGTATTACCTAAGCTTAATCATGCTAGATGTATGAGAAATTAAAACTCTAGACCTTAGTCATCACTAAAATGTAGTGATTCCAGAATCTACATTCTGTAACACATTTTGTGCCTTTACTTTATATTTCATGAAAACAGCATTATTTAATCAAAATTATATAATAAAACTAGTAGCAGTTCAATTGAATGATCACTCCCTGCGTAGAGCTCCACGCATGAAGAACTTCTAAGTACGACAACAAATATGAGTCTCTGAAGACATAATTTCTAATGACTGAGAGAAAACCATAAACCTAGCTTTTGTTTTGTCTCTTAGGTGTGCACATGAAGCTTTAGAAACTCAGTGTATAGCCTATCAGCTAAAATTCTAGCAAAGATAATTCGGCTGTCTATAAGAGGTTTAAACAAGATAATTGAAATGAGATAAAAGTTAATTGCTAGCATGTGGGATTTGGCTTCCAAAGCAGGAAAAAAAGCACAGTTCCGGCTGTCCCTTGTGGCACACAGGCCCCTGGAAAGTGGTTCCCCAGCGCAGTGGTCATTTACCTGCAGCGCGGCACAAAGCGCTCCTTGGGAGCTGCCGGCTCCACACTGAGAACTGCGAAATTAATCATTAGAGGGTAAAGTAAGATCAGCATAAACAAATGCTAAACATGGAAGATTTACATCCACGGCATGTATTCTCCTTTTAAGCCTCCAAAAAAGGAGACAAAATGTGCATCAGAAGATCTACCTTGAGCATGTTAGTCACTTCACCCAGCACCGCTAAAGAAAAAGTTGACCGTTGACCAAGAATTTTAAACCAGAACTGTTGCTCCTGTGGTCTGTGCTTGAAGAGCAGGAGCAGAGGGCGCCCTGCTTGCAGCGGGTACAGGCACCGCAGTCCAGCTGGTCCCACGCTGTCTGCACACACGGGAAGTCTGGAATCACCCAGGGCTGCAAGTCGGGGAGGAACAGCTCAGTGAGGGAAGATGAGGATATGAGTCCCACAGCTTGGTCACTGAGTGGCTGCTTGCACCGTGTGCCTCCTGAGCCATTTCCAATGTGGACTCTCCAAGTCGCAGCACAGCAGAAAACCCTAGTCACTTACCAGAAGTTGATGGGCATCTGGCTTTCTGTGGAAAATAGTCTCTGCGGGCTGAAGTTAGAACTATGCATGAAATACTTCAGTCTTTCGGAGTTGTGTTAGTGCGGACATCAAGGCCTTGGACAGTGAATGAAATGCTTCCATGTTTGTTCTAAGAAAAAAAAAAAGCATGTTTGCACTGTAGCATTTATTTAATCATTATACATATCAAAAAGATATTCCTATTTATGTATGAGGAAATAATATGTAATCAAGACTGCCTTGACAAACTGTCTTAAAGTGATGTGAAATGAAGAGAAAATACCGGAAGTCTGGGGTAGGACGCGTCCCTGGGACAGAATGAGGACAGAGGCAACTTCTGGGTGACAGGGAAGGAGTCCACTGGGAGCCTCGCCACCAAGCCCGTCAGCGATGACAGGCGAGATGTCCCGGAACCTGAGACGGCCATCCTCTTTGTAGCCTTTGCCACCTTGTATTCTCCTGGTAAAGGAACTTAGTGAGATTGTCATTTTGTTTGAAGTGGAAATATTTGAAGCCTAAATCTGTTGAGATGCACTAAAAATCACACTGACATTAAAATTGTATAGTAATAAATTAAAAAAAAAAAAAGCCTGGTGTGGTGGTGCACGCCTGTAATCCCAGCACTTGGCAGGCTGAGGCAGGAGGATTGGTGTGAGTTCGAGACCAGCCTGGGCTACAGAAGTGAGCTCAAGGCCAGCCTCAACTGCATAGCGAGACCCTGTCTCAAAAAGGCAAAAAAAAAAAAAAAAAAAAAACTGTATAGTAATATTCCTGCGATTCTATGTTGGCAATATTCCCACTTAACAGTTGACTAAGGCTTTTTCAGTTTACCCAGATATACTTGCTTAACAAGTGAAATGGTCTCTTCTTCTACCCTATTAGACAGAGTGCACTTTTCAACTTTAAACATTGCTTTTATTTTGAAAAATAATTGCACTGTGGAGCTCTTGGAGTACCCGCGTGCCTACTAGATACATTCAACTGAAAATGGAACACAGCCTCTAGATTAGCCTTTTGTACTACCTACAAGCCATACTTAGAAATAAAAATGTCCCATTCCCCGATCGAAAACTGCCCACTCTCCTGATCCTGGAATGTGTATTACTGGTTTTATTTTGCCTTTTCAGATAAATTTGCAAAGGAAGATGAGAGTCACCGGTGTGATTACCCAGGGAGCCAAGAGGATTGGGAGCCCGGAGTATATAAAGTCCTACAAAATCGCCTACAGCAACGATGGGAAGACGTGGGCCATGTACAAGGCAAAGGGTACCAGCGAAGACAGGGTGAGCCCAGGGGCTCCCCGAGGAGAGGGAGGCTTCTCAGGATGCCCCGCACTTGCATGCGGCGCGGAGCCTTGAGGAAAGCCTCGCGGAAGGCCGCCCATTTCCGAAGCTTCCTTATGCTCTTCACATGGGGCCACGGGAATGAAGGGAGCAGGGCTGTCTCTCAGTGAAAACTTGCCAGCGGCAGCCATTGTTACGGTTTTCTAGGATGCTAATGGGTGGCCCTACAAATACTTGGCCATAAAATAGTAGAGAATTAATGAGTGACAACTAGGCTTTATGCTAACCTTGCTCAGCTTTTAATTTCATCTTCACTGCTTTTATACTCGCTGGTGTTCTCCTTTATCAAATAAGTACTGATCGAAAGGATTTTTCTGAAAACTAGACATACATCCCCAAGTGACAGAACGTAGATAAGCTTATACAGGGGCTGGGGAAATAGCTCAGTAGAATAAGTGCTTACCTGACAAGCACAAGGACCTGCGTTCAATCCCCGGTCCCTCCCCCCCCCCAAATAAATAAAAGTATAAGCTTATACACTTCATACTGGGAAAGTGTATTTGTCATTTAACAGAAAATAAATTTTTGAGGAAATTGGGTGTAATATACAGTGTCTTCTTTCATATTTTTTAGATCTTCAGAATTTTAAAATTAATTCACCCTAAAATTGTTTATTTTCCAAAGCTCAGGCGAGCAGTTCTTCCCATGTAAAACCAAACAAGAAGTTAAATGCAAGGCGGTCACAATCAATCTCCTCCTCTTCAGGAAATTTAAATAAGGTTTCCTTTTTATTAGGTTGCAGAAAGGTAAAATGAGAATGAAATTAAATGGATTTAATTTTAATTTTAATTTAAACTCACATTTCAGTAGTTTTCTTAGAAGAAAGCATGTTTTACTGGATAATAAATATAACAATCATAAATCTCTTATTCAGTCATCTGGATCTGATCGTGAAGATCCAGCCCTGACCAGTCAAACTACAAGGTATCGTATGCTAACTGCAGCAGGGCAGACACACTGCTGGTCTTTCCAAAATAAAATTTGAAGTACTGAATCATGAAATAAAGGAACCAGTGATTATTAAGCTGAGGAATTTAAGGTTCCCTTCTCTGAATAACAGAAAAAGTATTCCCCTGACTAGGGAGTATTGGCTTCAAAATGGCTAGTAGAGTAATCAAAGTGAAATATTGTCAAAGCCATAAACCAGAGCGCTTTATGGCTTTAATTAGGATTTCACCTATGGGTTTTATGTCCATTGGTGATAGCAAGGTCCTTCCATAAGTACTCCAGGCCCCAGTAAAGTCTTTAGAGTGTTATGGCATTGGGTATAGGGTCATATCGAAGCAAAGAAGTCATGCTAGCTCATAATGCAGAGATCTGGATTCTATCCTGACCCAGGTGTTCCGTGGAAATATGGATAACATCACACCCTACGCTAACTCCTTCACGCCACCCATCAAAGCCCAGTACGTGAGACTGTATCCCCAGGTGTGCCGGAGGCACTGCACCTTGCGCATGGAGCTGCTAGGCTGTGAACTCTCAGGTGAGCCTCACATTATCTATTTACCTGAGGTCTTAAAAGAAAAGCAGGAGAATGCTTTGGTGGAGTATACCACTATCCTGCAAATTTTCTTCTTTCTTTCTTTCTTTCTTTCTTTCTTCCTTTCTTTCTTTCTTTCTCTCTCTCTTTCATTTTCCTTTCTTTTCTTTTTCTGTATTGAGGACAGAGTCTACAAAGTCTCACTACACAGATCAGACTTGTAGTGATTCTTCTGTTTTCAGCCTCCCAAGTACTAGGGTTACAGGCACGCACCACCTCTCCCAGTCTCAATCACCATCTCAGCGTGCCTGGGGGGCAGGTGGGCTTCCATGGCACACTGGCTGCTGTGCTCTGCCAGAGCAGGCACTTGGAGCCCACTGATGTATCAGGCTGGCCCACCTGCAGATTTTCAACCCTCATAGAAATTCATTTCTGCTACAAAATCTCTAGGGCATGGTTCAGTAAGAAGTAGTGTGCTGCTACTTGTGTGTAGCGTCAACAATGATTAAGACGTACTACAGAATAGAATGCATTTAGAAAGTGCAGTGTATTTCATTGGAGGATCAAAGTCAGCACAAGGAACTCCCATGAGAAGCTTGTCAACACTGAATATTCCTGCTTGTTTGAGGTGGTACCTAGGACTCACAGGTTCCCACAAACCTCAGCAAAAACTGGAATCTGTCTGACCACCTGCAGATTATTAGATCCAGGAAAAGGGTTGTGTGTCTTTACCTAGGAATTGTAAGCCCTTCTTATTTTTATTTAAATACTTTTGTGAAATTTGCAAGTTCATCACCTCGCCCTGGGGAACAACATTCCGGCACCAAGATGGCTGCTTTCCTTCATGCTTCGGTCCTTCTTAGCAGGAAACCTGCCTGCTCCACAAACTCTGCTGGCCCATCCCAGGAACAGTTTGCCAGAGCATACCATGCTAAGCAGCCCGAGCCTGCCAGAGCCCTGATGCCAGGCCCGCAGGTGAAGACCTACTGTGTGTACCTCTTAGTCCGCCATTTCTGCTCTAAAATAAATAGAAAAATTTCCCACATGTTTCACACTGACTTTCACTGTTGGAAGCCCTCGTATTTCTGTTATCAAATTTTACCTATCTTTGTCACAAACCCTCAGAGAAAACGGAAATTTTACGCATAACCATTTTTTAAGCATAGCTTGAAAATATGGAAAATACATTTGCTAAACTTAAAACAATGACTTTTTTCCAAAGCAATGGAAAATATTTATTCCAAATTATTTTATGCACTAGTTTTTTTCCCCCTCAATAGGTTCGTGATCACAGCATCTTTTTAAATCTGCAAACAATGTTATCGAAATCATCTCAGTCTTGGAAATATCACAACAATTTATATTTCCAATCCATTCGCTGCAAGAATAACACACCAGGTCCATGCAGAGAGATGTCTGGGAGGTTCAGATTCGAAGATTGAACTCGATTCTCTACATCTGATTTTCTCCTTAGACTTATTTGCGATACCTAGAATGAACTATATTCAGGTAAATGAAGAACAACATTAAAAATAACTAATCTCAGAGAACCCATTGAAACATATTAGTGATTTGCTTCGAGGAGAGAGTCTGTTTTTAAGACTTACGTTCATTCTTCCTTGGTACGTTTTAGGAAGCAAGCACATACAGTATTAGTGTCATTCGTTATGCAAGCTGAGACCTCTTCCCTGTTTTGGTCGTTTGAACTAGTTTATTGATTTGCGCAAATTTCAGAAGAATTATTACTGTGCAGCAGTGACACTGCATGTCCCCGCACTGCCCCAGCCACTGCCATCCTGAAGCCATTCATCATAAAGCAATCAAGAGGAAGCCAGGACATGATGAGACCCGCTCTGAGCCCGTGCTTTAGCTGCTTAACATCCCCATCGCTGACTTTTCAGTCTTTGATTCATGGGCGCCGGTCTCTCCTACCCAGCACAGCTACACCCCTAAGGTGTAAATATATTTTCCTTTTGAGTTTGACAAGAAGTTACACCTGACAATTTGCAGATTTTATCTTCTCAAAAAGCAGTGCTCTATTTCCTAACCCTGCAAATTGATTTTCAGCTTACACGCGGAGAATATTTCTCGGTGGTTGATTTTAAATGTAGAGCACTGCATTATAGAAATAATCAATTAATGTCTTAAGACTCTGTTTTTGTTCAGGAGCTGTCCACACTGGTGAAGGAGTTAATTAATTTCAATGCATGAATACTGTGGGTGACAAGGGAAATTTGACATGTGAGGGAATGGGAAGAGACGTTGACATTACTGCTTAGAGACAGGGAAAAGGTTCCAGGCTATTTCCTGAAGTTGAGTACAACGTCCCAATGCCTTGCATTCTCTATCACTTCAAGGAACAGATAAAAGATTTTTAAGCATGACTAGAAGTAAGATCAGTAGTTAGTACATTCCCAGAGACTTAGGAAGAATGCTTCTAAGTCATGTTCAATAGACACAGATTAGTATGATTTGAATGAAATAGAACATAACCATAACTGGAAGAATTATGAACAAAAATTCAACAAATAATTTGAACAAATAATTCCTAATATTTCTTCCTCACCAAGCAATAAACAATTGAATGGATATGAAATGAATTTTATGATAAGCCAGAAGTGATCGAGAACATTCCTGTATCCACTATTGTATTATGTTACAAGTAAGGACTACCTCCTTTTTTCTTACATCTCTTCCACAAATAAAGCAAAGTTATAGAGGAACATGGAGACAGCAAGAAAGGGATAGGAAAGAGGGACAGGTTGGCATATCTAACGCAAATAGACCTCATTACCCTAGAACTTCCCAGAGATAAACAAACAGCCGGGTGCCTGCTAGATGGCTTACGATTCGTCAGATATATATATATATATATGGTTGCTTTCTCTTTCTTGCTCGACTTTGCATTTAGACTTAAGGGCTGTTTTTATCATGTAGTTGGCAGGGATATCTTCTCTTCTCAGGAAAACATATGGTAAGACAACAGCCCTTCCTGACATCTTTTGCCACATTTGTAAGGAAAAAGTACCCCTTGGTGGTGGGGAGAGGGGTGAGGACAGATTGGCTGAGCCTCAAGAAGCAAGGAATGACGGGGCAGAAGAGAAGGAGCTCATTGGTGTTAAGAGTGATGAGAATGGTCAGTTCCAAAGCACTTTTCTTCTAACCTTGACTAACATGGGTTCCCTCTAGCAACTGTCCCCATCAAAGGATGCTGCTTCCTGCTCACAGATACACTGCTACTTGGTGTCTTAACCCAGCTTCCCTTCGGGGTCAGTTTTGTTAAATAATCAAGCTATTAAAAACTTCCTGGATGCCAACTGTGCCAGAAAGTTCTAAAACAATATTGTTAAGGAAGTTTTTAATAGATAATATCTTTCCCTTTATTTGTGTCTTGTTTAATTATTTTAGCAAAATTTTGCAGTCTTATTTATTAGCACACCTATGTTGTAGAGAAGGATTTCATGCATTGTGGGACACCGACACAGGCACGTAGTACACCTTGACTGTGTCCTCGTTCCCTTCCCAGCTCTCCCTCTGGCCATTGCACTAACTCTGAGTCCCCCTCACTTTTGCAAAAGAAGTCATCTCCCAGGACATTTCTTGGAGGTAGTTTGTATTTTTATCACCATTTTATAGATGAGAAAACTCAGACAAAAGGTAGTAGGCTTAGGATCATGCAACCAGGGCGAGGGGAAGGGTAGAACGCAAGGGGCACTGGACTGAAGAAAGCCACGGTTGGTCTCTGCTTCCTGCCTGACCAAACTCGTCTTCTCTTGCAAGCTTCTTAGTCACAATGTAGTGGATTTTATACAAAGAAGACTTAGTCCTGTGCAAGCATCACAATAGGATCACACTTTGTATAACAAACTAGATGGATGGATGGATGGATGGATGGATGGGCAGATGGATAGATAGATAGCCAAATTCTGCATTATATCGAGCTTGAAATTAGATATAGTACATTTGAGAATCTTTCAAGAATAGCCAAATACAAAAAGTTATTGCATCTGATTAAAAGAGAAGAATGTGCCCGAACATCTGTGTAGTGATGCGTTTTGCCAGCATTAGCTTTTCCTGTTACTCAGCAACTGATATCCTGACTGTGCCCCAAGCCTGCGGCATGCTATGAACCCCATCAGCCTTAGTTTCCTGTTTTTTCCAGCATCTGTATCAGCGCAGTCAGAATCTGTGATAAAGATCAGCATGTATGTCTTAGACAACAAACTGCTGTCCAGTTCAGGATATAACAGAGGAGCAATTTCTGAAGACAGCTTTGTACTGAGGGAATTTTCATTTGCAGTATTATGAAAACAAATAAAAAATACCAAATAGGCTTTATGAGAAAATGTCCCATTTTTTAAAGCCACAATGAAACTGTTGAAAAGCACAGAACACTTATGAGGCATCTGGTAATGAGACAGGAGAGAGTTTTGCTGTATGCTTTTCATTTTGCAAAATCATCTATCAAAGGAAAGTAGTTTGAATTGTCTGTATTGTTTCCAGTGTTTCCAAAATAGCTTCAGACAAAGAGGCCTGAATTGACTATCTCATTTTTCTATTTTCTTCTCTCTGATTGCAGCCTTTCCGTTTGAATTTAGATGCTCTCTCTTTGGGGGGATGCAGAGTGCTAGGTTTCGGCTTCTCTTGCTTATCAAAATGAGCGCAGAGATTTCCTGGGATGACAAATTATTTTTCTCATAGAGCTTTCCATTTCCTTTGCAGGCTGCTCGGAGCCTTTGGGAATGAAAACAGGGCACATACAGGACTACCAAATCACGGCCTCTAGCATCTTCAGGACCCTCAACATGGACATGTTCACCTGGGAGCCCCGAAAGGCCCGGCTAGACAAGCAAGGCAAGGTGAATGCCTGGACCTCTGGCCACAACGACCAGTCTCAGTGGCTGCAGGTAAGAGCACACCCCCATTTCCTCTTCTTTACAGAATTTCCTGTTGCTTCCGCGAATGTATGTGTTGTTCCGTGTGCACTTTGTCTCTGGCATACCGAAATGGCTAAACCAGAAATTCCAATGAAGTCCCATTCCTGCGCAATCTTTACTTTGGCATTAAGCTAGAAATGCAACTGTGAGCTTGACACAGCAGAGTGTGCCAGGGCACACTGTGTGTAGATTGACTGACTGACTGCGAGAGCATTTGCGTGTTTGCTCTCATCTGTCCTGATGCCTTGTGTTAGTACGTGTTTTAAGCAGCGATCAGAAGGACAGTGAAACCATGCCACTGACCTGCAAGTGGTCCCACAGCATCCCGAGTCCTGACTTATTGGATCTTTACCTGTGGTTGCTAAGCAATAGAGCAATTGAACCGCACTCTCCTAGGGAGAGTTGCTTATCGAAGGAGAGCACGGATTCTGCAGCATCTATTTATATTTTTGAAGTGAAGTAAGGCTCCAGGAAATGCTTGCCCTCCCAGTCTCCATGAAATGTACTGAGCTGTGGAGTACTTTGAAGTGCCCATGCATTGCTTAATGTTTTCTCTGATGAAAACAAAAAGCTCAATGAGCTCAGTTCCATGAGGTCACACCCGCCTGGCCTCTGTGCTGCGCCCGAGAGCAGCTCTGTGATCACTCATGGAATGCCTTCGAGTCACGAGCACCATTAAGACAGCTATGCCTGATCGACGCGTATTTCGCCAAACGTGAGACAACTCTTACTTGGCCCTCAGGAACCACTGCTGAGTATTTTCCCTGCTTCGTGTCCTCCCTCTCAGCATAGTTAGAAATCCTCACTTTCCCTTTACTCTGTCTTTATATTCCACCGGGAGGTTTGTCCTTCTCAAGATCTGCTGAGCTCTTTCGTTAGCTGCTAGGCACTGCAGATAACTGTCCCTTTCTTTCCCCCAGTGCTGTTCCCAAGGGTAGGAAGATGACGTGTTGCCCATTACCCCAGCACCCAACTTCCTGCCCTTTCTCATGGGTGTCTGCTTACATGATGCTGCACGGGGCTAACACAAATAATACGCAATGTGACCGTGACCTGAGCCACCACCAGCACTGCTAAGACACCGCCTTTAAGGAAAACACTTTCTTTTGGCTAAAATGTCATGACACTGGCTTTCCTCCTGGCTACCATTTCCATTTCCCAAGGACCTTTCCGAGCCTTTCTTCCCCTTTCTGTTCCGATGCTACTAATGTCTCTCACCAGCTCTGAAAGCTCACATGATTGAGCCAGCACTGGCTATTTCAACTTCTACTAATACCCCAGAACCCTGAAATAGAGTCACTCTCTACCACCCCTGCCACTGCAGTGACGTCATCCTCTTGCAGTGATTTACTCAAAAATAATTTTTTTTACCAGTTTCTAACCTTACTCTTCATAGCAAAAAATACTCCCTATTTACGTATGTACGTGTGTGTGTGTGTGTGTGTGTGTGTGTGTGTGTGCAGGTGAATGTGCTCATACATGCACGTGTGTGTGCTTATCATTTTAAGTCTTTCAGTCCATCCTGCCGGTCTCAGAATAAAATGCAGACTCCTGACTGTGGCTTAAAGGTCTTGGCAGGATCTAGTCCCACTTCAGCTTTACGACACTCTGTTAAATGTCGTCTAGTTTCTCTTACAGAGCACTGTCTCCTCTTGTTCTGTTATAAATATTCTCTTAGAAGAAAAGCGCAGCACAGCCTCACAGATGCACTCTCTTTCTCTGGGGAGTACTGGCTGGCGGTGTCTCCTGCCTGTGTCTGCTTTAGGCCCCTGCCTTTATATCGTAGCCTCACCTTCATCCTTCAGGGCCACAGCCTGAGAACCTAGTGTGTGCCCCAACCGTGGATCATACCAAACCCTGTGTATACAGTAGAACCTCAGTTCATGAACCCTTTGGTGCATAAACAATTCTGTCCTCAACAAAAACATTTATCAAGATTTTGCTTCCACTCACAAACTCCACATTGGGTGGCAAACACAGCACCAGCCATCTTCCCCACAAAAACACAGCTGTCTTCCCAAAAAATCCTGAAGTAAGTTAAGCTTGTGAACCGAGGCAAGCACTACGCTCTCCTTTTCCCAGCGCGCCCATGCCGCATCACCAGTGAGAACTGGAGTTGATCTGTCTGTCTGTCTCAGGCACCATGCCACCTTCGTGCCATTCCTCAGCTTCGGGCCTTTGTGAAGTAGGATGAGGCTTACTGAGACACAACCCCTATGACGTGACGCCAGTCTACAAACTGAGAAGGTGCTAAGTGGCCGTTGGCACCTGGCTGAGGTGGAGGAGAGTGTGTTTCCTGTCCTGCCACAGGAGCATTTCACCCACTGCTTATAATACAAAACCAGCCAAGGCTGACATGCATGTCCTTGTTTGCTCGTATTTCCCTTTTCTATAATTGAACTGAGTCGAACTGTGGGTAATAGAAAATATATGAGGTAGAACCTTAAGAAGAGGAAGCGCTGGGGCTGGGGAGATAGCTCCGTGGCACAAGGGCCTGCCTGGCAAGTGCAAGGTCATGAGTTTGAACCCCGGTCCCACAAAAAAAAAAAAAAAAAAAAAAAAAAAAAAAAAAAAAAAAAAAAAAAAAAAAAAAAAAGAAAGAAAGAAAGAAAGAAAAGAAAAAGAAGAGGAGGCTGTCGTGCCATTGCGTTCTCTTTACCTCTCTGCTGCAGCCTTAACATGCTGCACCAGAAAGCATTTCCACAGGAACTGGTAGCTTCAAGAGGTCTCCGACTGCACTTGTCTTATGCGACATTCCCAACTGTCCAGGCCCAAATCCAGGCCTAAAATGATATATGACACATGATAGGGCATAAAGATTTCTTGAATGAACAAACAACAATTATTCCAAAGAATAATTCAAGTTATGAATTTGCACCTATGTAGCAATCAAGTTTGATCTTCAGTGTAAGAGCTCAGCTGAAATAGTCGCACAAGTAATTGCGTGACAGGGCTAAAAACAGATGCTAGGGCCTGGGCTGGTCTTCCATGGAGCTGGATTCCAGGCCCCTACTCTCACATTTTTAATCAGCATTTTTATTTTAATGTCTAAAATGTTATATTGATGAGCGCACCTTGTGTAATACAGAAATTAAATTTTGCTAACTCATAGCATTTTGCATTCCCATTTTGAGGAAACCATAGGAACAAAATTTCCTTCATATTGTAGTCGACAACAGTGAAGGTCAACCTGTCCTATAAAGTACTGTAGTCATTATAGAGTATTTTTAAATGGTAAATATTCAAATTATATCACATAATATCTGAATAAAACTAATGTTAGTCAAGAGTCCTAGTGTCTTCTGGACAAAATATTTTATACCCCAAAAGCAATTCAGACAGGCTGGTAAACTCTAGAAATGTTCACATAAAGTGATTGCCAAAGGCAAATTTATTTAGAAAGATAAAAATGCGACAGATATTTCTATATGAATCAGGGTGTGAGTTTTCAGAGCAAGGCCCCATCCATCACTGCATTTACGATGACTTTTCGACTGCCTTCTTGAAGTCACCGGCACGCTGCCATCGATTCATTCTGGTGGTGACAGATTTGCTGTCAACTCAAGGACCAGTTCTTCCAGTAGATGTCTAATTTTGTTATGTCAAAACAAATTCAGAGTCTCCGAAGCAAAGTGAATTGACATCTTTCCCCTTATTTATTTATTTATTTTTTATGACAGCCTGCAAGAAAAAGCTCCAGCCCTGTGACTGTTCTTAGTCTTCTCCCGTAAAGGGGATGATCTACTCACTGTATCTTCTTAGCATCACCGTGCTTGTTGGCATTTGCATTGAAAAGAAAATTAAAATTTTTTACAGATAATGATACAGAGGGGGTGTTTTGAGCTGTTGACTCACAGATCAACTTGGATCTGTAACCTATACTTCTGAATTTATGAAGTTTAGTGTCATTTTAAGTAATTAGCCCAATTCCAGGTAGCAGCTCTGAAGAGAACGTGCTGCCGTCACCTAACTTCCAGTATTGCTAAACTCTTGCTCGTTGACTTTCAAGTTTCTTTCAGATACGAACTGTATATGTGATTCCATAACAAGTGAGCTTTATTTTAGTTTAGCATATTTTGTCAAAACCTAATCATATAATGTTTGAAAATGTAAACATAAATGCAGCTTGTCTTATATCAAATTGTGTTATATTGAAGGAATTTATAAGTACTCTTTCCAAAACACCTACATATACATGTTTCATTATAAAAATTTTATTACTCAAACGTTTCTTCCAGTCTTTTGTACAAGGTCAAAGTGTCTGGAACTCTCAAGAAAATGTCCTTTTTTTTTTTTTTTTGTGGTACCAGTGATTGAACTCAGGCCCGTGAGCTTGTCAGGCAAGCACTCATTCCACTGGGCTATCTCCCCAGACCTGCCCCTGTTATTTCTTAGAAGTGATCCTAAGTGGGGCTGGTGAGCTTCCCTGAGCTACTATTAGTCATGAGACCATTATCAGTTTCTAGGGGAAAGTGACACCAGGTCCACAGAGTGCTAGGTGAGACTCTGCCCTGACCTCCCTCTTGCATACATAGCATTCTCCAGAAGCTCATAAGTATACCCAAAACAAAAAGCAGATATTTCTCCCAAAATTTATTTCAAAAGACTCTCAGAAATTAAATTGTAGGTAATTCCTATTAAAAATCTTACCAACATGTAAGCTAGAACAACCTAAGCAATCATTCCTGACTGGTGATTGGACACTCCTAACAAATGATTAGATTGGATTCGAATTGTTGTGGTCAGAAGAAAGTGACAACTTAGGTTCTCAGATATTTTGGATAAAATTTATCCTTCATGTAGTGCCTAAGAAAACAAGCCTGAGATTTTGCTGTAAAGTGGATTAAATAAGACAAGAGAGGAAATATTTTGCAAGTACCCAATGCTACACAAGTTTCTCTTTCATTTCCTAGTGGTTTGTGAGACCTCGGTGTCTTCACACACCACAGTTATCAAAAAGAATGCAGAGATACTAAAATACATTCTACACTATCTTCACAATGGAACATCCAATAAGACAATGAAATGTAAAGCAATATCCTGTCTAACAATACGTTGAAATATTTTAACATGAACAATACCTTTTCCTTCGATCTTTTCGTCTTCTTTTCCTTGAAGTAATAACAATCAAATTAATAATCTTAATTGATGCTCTATCATGTGCCAATCTTCCCTATTGAAACTCTATTCTTACCAGATGACTATATGTTTCATGTCACTATTACTGGCTTTCAACAGGTTGAATAAATTTTCTTTTCTGTTCATTTGTCAAACTGCTTTTAATTCAGTTTAAAGTTAAGATTTTTTTTTTTCTTTTCTCTTGTTTTGCTAGATCACCTTTGCTTGGAACAATTTCTTTCTAATTTTCAATATACTTTTATACATATTGGCCCTATTTTCATTTTGGGGGTCCCATTCCAGAGATGCAGTAAAATATGATAAAACAACATGTTTTATCCTGTCAGTGTAAAATGGGAACAAAGCTTTGTAGATAAAGGAGAGCAGTTGAGGAGAACAGAGGGGGTTCAGGAAAAAGGGAGATCCAGGACACACTGTGCATAGACCTAGATTTCCTGTGATGGACACAATTGCTATGCATTCCTAAATAGACCAATAAACCCAATAAGAAAAACATGAAGATTGTTTAATCCTATTTTTGTCCTATCAGGAGCAAGCATATCAATTATGGCAGTCTCATAAGTTACATAGAAATGTACCACTCCACTGGGGGTGGCTCATGCAGCACTCCAGGGACACTGTGAAGAAGGGCGTGGGTACACGAAAAGCTTGTAAAATGTAACTTCACACATTCTCTACAGTAAATTCATTGCATATGTCTAAGTGAGCCTGGCCTTATTGCTGGTCACTAGACGGAATGGAAAATTACTGTCCATAGTAAGTCTACTTGAAACTCATCACTGGTAACATAGAATAAATGATCAACAGGAAGAAAACAGACGTAATGTAACTTAGGAAATGGCCTCCTCTGTAAGACAGCGTTTAATCCAAGTGTCTCAGACACTCTTCCCTCATTTCTGGGACAAATACCTGACACCCAAAATGAAGGAAGGAAAGGTTTATTCAGCTCACAGTTGCTGAGGGTTTCAGCCAACATTTGGCTGGCTCCAGGGCTGAGAGGCAAAGGTCAGTTCATGGCGGTGGAACAGCAACAATTGCACTAGGCCAACAATAGTACATTGTCAGCAACAGCAGCAGTCTGCTTCTCTGTCTCTCTTATGCTACGTTCTGGCCCTCTGACTCAGGCTATCCACTTCAGGCCTCACCCATGATCCCAGCAGTGCTCACACCCACAACCTTACTCTTGCATCACTCATAATCCTAGTGGATCATGAGTGAATCTCAAACTCTAGAAGTCCCCACGCGATGTCAGGCTTCGGGGAGGACAACGAGGCCCTAACCCTAACACAAAGGTAGTCTGCACGGGGTTTCAAGTCAATTATTATAATTAATGCACTCATTAAAATGCACACTTTATTGCTGGCCTTTGACAAAATTGCATCTATGGAAATTAGTTTCAATACAAATTTTGTGCAAACATGGGAAAAAGAAATTGAATTTTTAAGCTTTCAAATTAAACAAGTCTTAATTAATTTGTCCATTTCTGATTTTATAAAAGGAAAGAGCACAGGGCTAGAATTCACAGCCCTTTACAAGTATCCTTCCTCCATTCACTCTGGACCCATGGCAGTGCACCCACGGCCACACCCATAGCAGATGTGACCACTTAAAGCTCCACAAGGACTGCCATCACTGCTCTAGACTACTCACTTCTAAGGTGTGGAAGACAGGGCTCTCAGTGACCCAGAGATCACAAGGGCTGAAGAGTCATTTCTTCACTTGAAGGAGTGTTCAGAATTTTAACTCACAGCTTGAATATTTCACTTGTAGTAAACAGCAAGTTGCATGAAGAAGGTTTCTATGGATCACATTTCAAGTGCCTCAAGCAGTGAAACTTACTTTATGCATTATTGTGAAATATTTTCCATGACTTCAAAATATTTCATGTAGGAGCACACAAAATGAATCAAGGAATGCTCATACTTTACTGGACCATAAATCATCTTTAAAATGTGTATAATTGTGTACTATCTAAGGAAATCGTCACTATCTAGTTAGGAAAAATATTATAAGCAAAATAAAAAGGAATAGGACAGGACTGAAGAGATAGCTCTGTGGTCTAAGCACCTGCCTGGCAAGCTCAAGGACCCAGGTTCAATCCCTGGTATCACATGCTAAACCAGCCCCACCCCTAGTGAGCCACGCAGACCACCAAAACCAGACGTGGTGGCCCAGACTTGTAATACCAGCACTGGAAAACTGAAACAGGATCACTACAAGTCTAAATTACCTACAAAGATCCTGTGTCAAGCAAAGAAATAAATAAAAGATGTAAAAAACAAAATAAAGGAACAGGACATTTTTTCAGAAAGTAGCTAGGGGGCAAAGTTAGCTAGTCTCAGTGTCCTGTGTGGAATGCATAATTTCAAATCCACATCTGGGTATGACATCTGTCAGATCACGTCAAATGCTGAGACACAGATTTTTAAGGTGATTTGATATTAAAATGGAAATGTTACAAAAGTATTACCTCCAGAATACCTTCCTATTTTACAGTCTTCCTAGGACTCTAAGATTCAAGTTTCTAAATGATGATCCAAGCTAGAAAGATGAGGTTCGCAGACCACTGCCACCAAGAGCTGTAAGAATGAAGTTATCAAAGACATGTTACTCCTCAGTTAATAATGCAAATGTAAAAAAATCAACCTTAAATTGAACCTTCAAAGATGTCAGCTTTTGTATCACACAGAGCCCATCTCTGTAATAATAACGTGTGAAAAAATGCTGTTGCCATTCTGTTGAGACAAATTCTCAGTTACTGCTTTGATCAGTGGGCTGTGTGTGTGTGTAAAAATAGCTTACAATTTCCCTAAAACTTGGGGGGAAGTCTTAGGTTCCCATTGCTTTGAAGGACTTCATAATTTTGTAATACATGTCAACATTTTGGAGGCACCTACTAAAACAAAACCTAGTGCCAGGTGCGAGGAACTAAAAGATGCATTCGCAGTGCGTCCGCCTGCACGCCGGTGCCCTAATTGTCATGGATTCAACATTCAAAAAGCAACGCACAGAAATGTAAGAAATTGGACGCTTCCACCTGGAAGCAGCATTTGAAACCACTCAAATACTGAGCAGCAGGATTCTGGAAACTCAAGTGCGCAGACGGTCCATTCACGTTTTTATGATAACGAGCATTAAAAGGCTTCTGGTTACTTTGTGCACGAATGAATCTTAATTCATAAAATCTTTGTTATTTTGGTATTAATGGAATTTGTAAGAATGGTAACTTTCTCTAAAAATATGAGCTGCAGAACATGCCAGCGAGTAAAAATTAGAATCGTGTTTCAGATAACATGAACATTTGTAAAGTCTCTCAGAGAAAATTGGAATCAATTTTAATTGGTGATCTCATTTTGGCTGTAAAGCACCCTCTCCGGGAACTAACTGATGTTTGTTTTATAATGAGGTTATGGAGTCAGATAATTTTGCTGAGGATTACACAGCCAGTCTGCAGTAGAGATGAGACACACCGCGTGGGAGAGAGCTCGTGCAAAGACTTTCTCCACTGTATTTGACGCCACTTGGGTAATGCAAAACCTACATAGGAGCTGCGTGCTGCCCCTGGGAGCCCACTTTTCACCCAGCAGAGGCCAACACACTTCCAGCCGCGCCGCTGTCTTGACAGACAGCTGCTGGTCCTCCTGCAGAGCCAGACCGGCCCCTCCGTGTGAGGCACAGGTCCCCTACCGCAGTACCTGATAAGGAATACCCCTGTATGCTCTGTCTACACTAGATATTTAGAAAATACAATGCCTGGTTTTTTGTTTTGTTTTTATTTTCTGTTTATTTTGTTTCGGGTTTTTCGGTTATCTGTTTTGTTTTCTTTAGAGGAAAAACGTAATTCACATTTCCATCACTGGACAAAGGACTTGACGTACACAGCTTAGTGGAGGGAAGATGTATTTTTCCGGATGGCTCAGACGTCTCAGTTCCTGGCCGGCTAACTCTAAGGCAGACATCAAGGTGGAGGAGTGTGGCGAGAGAGATCCGCCCAGCTCCGGGCAGCAGGGGGCTGAGGGGAGAAGCCAGAGTCAGCAAACCACCCTGCACAGACGCTGCCCTTGTGCCGCACCTTGTCCAGGCGGGCCCTGCAAGGTGCGGCACACTCACCTAGTGTACCCGTGCATTTGTCCTCAGAGGAGTACAACACGTCTATGTCCCTCCTCTCCCAAATCCTCCACCTCTGAGGACAGGAGACTCTTAGGCGCCATTTTAGTTCCAACCACGGCAAAAACAAATAAGAAACAGACTAAGATTGTGTTTTCTTCCCACAACCCAACAGTGGACCCATCACAGTTTCTTGAAGATGCACAGCCACGTCCAGCTTAACCACCACCGTTAAGCTCATGGGCCTCATTTGGTTCCTCCTAGAGAGCTGTGTAATTTTTCCTCCAAGCCATTAGTGCTACAAGGAGCAGATAATTCAGTTTGGTTTGCATTCAGGATTATAGATACCTTTCATTTGCGAAATGTTTATTTGCTGGCTAATATCAACATAAATAGATTTATTTGAGCCAAATGCTGTATTCTTTATCTGTCATTAATAAATTAGCATTTCTTCCCGGAGAGCACGGCTCGGGGAGGCAGCGCTTACATCTCCAGCTTCTTTCTTTCTTGCTGTTGCTGTAATCAACTAGCCCAGCAGTTCTCCAGAAAGTGGTTCACAGCTGCGCCCTTCCCTAGCTGCACTGCAACCTCTGCCCACGTTCTTTTCTTCAAAGTTTCCTCCAAATATGTGAAAAAATGTGTCCTAGCTCCCTCCAGACAGTTCCCATTTGGTTCCTTCCTACAATTAATGTGTTATTTCAGAGGAAATCCCAGTCTGTGTTTCCTGGCTGGAGCCCACTGAGGCAGCTTCAGGGAAGAGCAAGGCCTTAATTTCTTAGCACCTTGGATATCATCCTGGCCCTATCAGCCAAGGAAGCCCCATCGCCTTCGCCCTTTGCCCTGTCCCTGGTTCCCGCATTGCTGGAGGAGCTGGGCCTCCATTCTCAAGGGGTCATCTGATGTCACCTCCGCGGGTTTCTCAGGGCCGCTGAGGCAGCTGTTTCCATGCCAGCCTCTGGCACAAGCGTCTGCTGTCTTGGGCGCTGTGCTGGCTGTGACTGTAAGCAGCTCCTTGGGGCTGCCGATTTCTCTCCTTCCAGATGGCTTTACTCCTGCAGCTCCCTCCCAGAGAAGCTGCTTCTACTTCAGTTTTCAAAATGGTCCACTTCTTGCCTTTCATACTAAAAATGCACTGTTTTGGAATAAAAGAGATTGTCTTTCTCCAAAAAGTTCCCCAAAACACAACACTGCTTCCAAAAAGGAACCTCATGTAGTGATCTTCATCCCCTTTAGTCATGGAGTGCTTTTTAAAAACGACCACGTGGGTGTCTTCAGGAGCCCTTCCGGAATGTGGTAGCTGAATATCGTTGCATTTGTGAGACATTTTATTTTTTGCCAAAGACTTTGATAATACTTCTTACAGTCCTGGGAATTGAACCCAAGGTCTTCATATTAGATTACATCCCCAGTCCTTTTTATATTGTTATTTATAAGGTTTGTTTTACATTTTGAGACAGATCCTCACCACGTCCTAAATGGCCCATGCTGGGTCCTGGCTTGTGATCCTCCTGCCTCAGCGGCCTGCCGCATTCCGTTCCAGGCATGAGCGCCATGCTCGCATTCTCATGCTGCTGTCCACGCAGCTTTATAACACTCAAGGTGTACAGCATCAATGCAGCAGATCAAGGCTTGCGTATATCACTTGGTTTAGTCCTGTCAGGGACGGGCCTGGGACCTCCTCTCTCTTCTGTTGGTTGCTGTTCATGCCTAATGCCTGGTCAGATGAGATCTAATCTTAGCAGAATTTATATCACATGATCTCTTAGCAGGTCAAAATGTATGCAAAATACATATACTCAGAAAAATATATTTGTGCTTCTACTCCATTGTCTATTTCAGTATATACCAACTTGATGTGGAACGCAATTTTATTTCTTATCAAGTCTGTGTCTGTATCTACATTTGAAATTGTCTAGTGGATGTAAAGCATTGTTTTGGTTCCATCTTAAGGACATAGTGCTTGCTCTGTCCTTAAGCCACATGTCCCTGAAGAATGGACTCCTGCCACGAGCCACATGGGCCACGTAGATTGACCACTCTAATAAGTGAACTGCCACATAACAGTCTTCTATACCGAGAAACAGCTCTTACAAGCTACAGGGCTGAGCTAGAGGAGTTTTCCACAATAGATAAATATGTCCTTGTCATTCAAGTGATAAAAATAGTATGTCTCACATGTTGAAATGTGTTTAAGAGTTTCAGCTGGGCATGGTGGCACACGCCTGTAATCCCAGCACTTGGGAGGCTGAGGCAGGATGATCGGTGTGAGTTCGAGACCAGCCTGGGCTACAAAAGTGAGCTCAAGGCCAGCCTTAACTGCATACTGAGACCCTGTCTCAAAAAAGACAAAAAAAAAAAAAAAAAAAAAAGAGTTTCCTGAAGCAGATTCCCTCCTGCTCAAGACAGAGGGTCATTCCTACCCTGTACAAGCTCCTTTGACTTCATGCACATTTGCTGGAAATTTAGTTTGGCTTCTCTCCGTTCCAGTGAAAGAGGCCATTGTGACTGATTTGCCTGTGACAGCAGTTTAGGATCTGGATCAGGATGTTGACCATTTCACTCGAAACTGGATATGAAGCTTAAGTACTAGACACTGAGTAGCGAGTCTCACATGCTGAGGAACAGAAACTGAATTAGAAAGCATTATTACTTTTTTTCTTTCCAGGTTTTCCTAACTGAAGATGTCAGACCACAGTCACTTTAAGTAATGTAATTCTGTTGTTTCATAATTTTTCGTGTGCTTGCTCATAACCTTTGAATCAGAAAATTATTGGAGAGGCAGATTTATGTGGACATGCTTTCACTCTGCAGAATCAATCCATACACATATTTGACCATTTCCTTTATGCCAGGGAAGAGTTGGCATCTGTTTTATATGATTATCTAACATTAGAAAGAAAATAACAAGACATTTACCTAAAGGCATTAGTTGTTTTCTCATTTTTTATGGTGTCTTGCTCGATGGATTTAAAGTAAAATGATGAATACATTGTACCATAGTTGCATTTATACTTCTTTTAACTATCACTGGGAAATTGTCAGTGATTGTTATGATCGCTGTGTGACTGCCTATGCAACACAATTAACAAAACCAAGTGTGCTTAGGAGGGCTGGGGTAACGAGCAAAATGAAACCCAAGGCAACTGAGAGCGCTTTAGAGAGTAGAGTAAGCTCCTAAGCTGTGGACGGGTTCTCTACAGCAGCCTTAGACCCTAATGAGGTGTAGGGGCAACCCTAAAATTGCAACCACTTTAAAGCTCTCAGTGAGAAGCAGCACACCACCCGCTGCTGGCATCTTCTTGCATCTTGGGTGTCAAAGTCATTTTTTCTGAGTAAGGCCTAGCGATCCAGTATGTGAAAACATAGATGCTTCAGTACCATCTCTGGAAATTCAGGTGTTATTGAGTGTGCTTTGGGCACAGAAATGTCCATTTTAGGACAGATGTCTTGGATTACTTGCATAAAGTGAAGCTTGAGAAAAAGATAATGGTCTAAAGGCAGGGTGATGCAAGGCGTTTCTAACAATCCAGGTAGGTTTTTCAAGCTAAAAATGCACTGTAACGGAGGTTGAACCTAATCACATTCCAGGAGCAAAGAGTTCAAATAATTTTTTTTTAATGTCATAGTGCTAATATATAAACTTTGCCAGTTCAGGCTTATGTTGAGCTGACATTTATTAAAAGATTGAACCCAACTATAGTTTTTTTCTACAACTCTGTATTGGATAATGTATATCAAAGACCACATACATAGAATCAGACCTGCAATCTATTAGTAAAAAAAATAATATTAACGGTTATGACTGTAGTAGTTTTTGACTGGGACTTATATAGTCTAAATCTATGTTCTATGGAATTAAGTAAGTTAATATCTTGCTAAATAAAATAATTAAACACATTTTGTTCATTAGTTCTTTTCACATGTGAATATATATGTGTGTGTGAACATATATATTCATAATAATAGATATTGCTAACCACACCCATAAATATTTCTGTTTGCTAAAGAGGTTTAGGAAAAGTAAATAATAGATTAATATTGAAAATTTGTTGAAAATATTTTGAAGGCCGTCATGCTGTATGTAATCCATTGGAGAACTCTGAGAACATTAATATATTTGATAAAAATTAGCGCATTATAAAGTTTAGTATGTAGGTAGTATGCAGAACCATCTGGATTGGCGTGGCATCTCTGTCATTAACTAGTATGACTGTAGGCAAGTGATTCCACCTGGTATTCTTTGTATTCTTATTTTCTAAATAGAAATAATAAAATCCATCTTGTAGACTTGTATTCAAGATTAAATGGCTTTGAATTTACAAAATACTGAAAACATCAACATTATGAAAGTGCTTACTGTTGATCAGAATGACTCTGCCCCGTGAAATTCTGAATGAGTCTCCATCCTTTCAAGTTGCCACATAAAAATACAAGAATCTCAGTTAAATTTGAATGTCAGGTAAATGATGAACAATTTTTAATATGAGGTTGTCCAAAATATTGCAAGAGAAATATATTGAAATCAAATTGTGGTTTATCTGAACCGTAATTTTAAACAAGTATCTGATATTTCATTGTACTAAATCCAGCAAGTCTATCTTCACCTTCTTGTTGGCTTCCTTTCTCCAGCTAGACTAAGAAAATGAAGTCACAGTGCAGATATAATCATGAGTTTGCTAGGCGGGTGACAATTTTAGTAGATTGCTCATCTGCAGTTCTTTGGTCTTAGGCATCTATACCAAATGAATGGAATCAGAAAGCCTAATAGTTTATTACCTCTTAAGAAAATGTGCTTAAATTGACACCTACTCCAAAAGCATTTGTCTTCATTATTTTCTAGGGAAAATAAAATGTTTCTTTTTTAATCCGACTCTACTATGCTTAGAGTAGTGCTGAGAGTCAGGCAGACGCCCAGATAAATCCAGATGATAACGTGTCAGGCTTTCTGGAAACACTGCCCATGTCAGCAACCACTTGCAAGGAGGAGATTTGCGATCCTGGGGGTCTGCAGTTTACAGAAATGGTCGTTCGATGGCATTCAAATCCCTCAGAGTGTTCACTTGGCCAGCTTCCTTCATGGGTTCCTGCTGTTGAAGCAGCACCTGTGCATCCTTTAGCTCTGGCACTCGTATCTGTATCTGTCATTATTGACTGTGCGACACAGGCCCTGGCACTGATGACCTAGAACCGGCTTCCTCTTCTGGGAAATGCACTGACAGCCAGCGTCTCGGGGCCTCTGGAGAGCTGACCCGACCCGCAGTGAGAGCGCACCCTGCCCAGCATGCGCAGGGAGTGTGTGCGCACGAGTCCCTTGCTCTGCACGCTCCTCAGCATCAGCGCACCTCTGCTTGACACTCGGGATCTGGAGGTCATCATAGTGCAAGGCCTGTGGCTATATTCTGTTCGGTCAAAAGATGAAAGTAAAGGATTTTTGTTTTTTGTTTTCCTGCCTTTGAGCTGATCATTTTCACATGTTCCCAATGTTGACAGCACTTCCTTTTTTTTTTTTTCCCACAGTAATTCTATTTAACTACTGGTAGAAATGGCTCAGACCATCAACCATAACCTGCCCTTATCCATCCACCATCATTTTCTACACTCGGCTATATTTTAAATGGCTTCATCCTGGCAGAGACACGCTCACCCAAGTGGGCATTCGCTGAGACAGCAGCCAACATAGCCACACATTCACAAGCCAGCCGCAGCTGTGTTCCTCCATGGACAAGGCAGAGACTCAGATGTGGGATTTGGGTACCATCTTAAAATCACCCCGGAGAAAGCTAACAGCAGAAGGGAAAGTATTTCTTATAGAGCAAACATACACTAATTTTGACTTAGAGAGCCATGGCTGGGAGCTGAAAGAGGATCAAATGAAGGAGGATAAAGCAGCCATCTATTTTTGGAGCCCTTGTGTGGGAAATCAGGAGGCAGGCTGGACATAGCTGTTCCCCCTTCTACCACATGAGGCGACTCAGGAGCGAGCAATAGACGAATACCAGCCCCTTGTCTTCTGAGCCCCTGCTTTGTACTAATGGGCAACATCTTTTCCCATCTGATAGAACCTGCTGGCCAATAAGAGGGGAGAAATGCCACATAATTAAGAAAAAATGGCATGGTCATATGGGGAAAGATTTCCTGACTTAGAACATTCCATCCATCGATTGTTCCAGCGTTGGTTCTGTTCATTCATTTAGCCATGAGGTCTCAGGAAACAGCAGGGGCAGAATCACAGTGCGCTGCCTGATATGTAGCTCATACGGAAAGAATTGCTACTGCAAGAGCATGAAAAAAAAAAAAAAAAACACTGAAAAGACAACTAGAGCTTGGAGGCAGCTTTATTCGTATCAAGGGGCACAGGTTGGGATCATTCCCAGAATATCAGGGCCTGATCACTGGTGGTCTAGGGCTTTGCCGTCACTCAGAGCAGGAGGCACAGAGGCAAGATGGAGCAGCCTGGCAGTGCTTCTGATGAGCTAGCACGGTGAGGTTATCACTTACACGTGTAGATCAATGACCATCAGCTCACCACATGTGGTACAATCACATTCCATATGTCCACTTATGCTGTTAGAGTTACAGGGATCAAGAAAGTACTTACAAAGCTGCGACACAGGTACAGAGCTAGGCAGTTTCAAAAGAACCAAGTTTTAGAAGGAGCCCTTTCTCCTATACAGTTTTAACTCTCATTTGCCCCATCCCGCCCCCCACCCACACACACACACTTATCTTTACTCAAGGAAATATTTTTCAGTGCTGGGCTTTTCATTTTATCAAAACATTCATAAGAAGAGGAAGCTCTTAACTTACATTCTCTGATTAATCAGGCAGGACCCTACTAGGAGGCTTAACATAGGGATGCTAGGGGTCCCAAAAGGGGCTTCAGCCATGATCCCAAGTCATGCTGGCCTTGGAATCTTCCCTGTTTCTGACGTCATTCTTGAGCCGGGTTATTTGACCTCATTTGTTGCAGACTCTTTTGTTCACAAACTATTCCAGACTCGTTAGCACAGAAGCAGTACTTTATTCCTAGGGTGCTAAACTCCCCATTGGTGTTCTTCTTCAGCTAGCTTAGGGGTAACTTTACCGTGGTCTGTCTCTGTCATCATCGGATCCCTTCAACAGGCTGTGGACACATATTCCCAGGAAGGGGAGTTGTGTTCTGTTCTAGATCTGCAGCTTGTGTGTTTGCGTTTGTCTGCAGGTCACAGGTAGAAATCAGAGGCCACCAGTGTGGATTCCCCAAAGGCATCCTCTGAGCACTTTTTGCATAGAGGACATTGTGTATCTGGAATGGCAGCAGTCTGGCAATGATGAGATCCAAGAATGCCTTTTCCCTTCCAGACTTTGGACTCAGTTAGCTTCCAGGTGTCAGCTTTCACCAGAGGAGACTCAACAGGATCTTGGGTTGGAGATATTTGATTTTTCATGGCTAAGTTAAACAGAAACAGAATCCAGACCCCAATATTAACAACAAACATTTTCTAATTATAACTCATAAACTCAGGCTTTTTAGATTAATAAGACAGTTTAGAACAATAATTTCAACTAGCAAAATCGTATAAAAAGTAAGAGATAGAGCCTTACGTATCTTTCTCTCTGGGGAAATTGTCCAGGCCAAGGTAAGGATTGCAGTGAGGAAGAAGACAGGAAGCAGCTGGCTTGCACAATATTCAGCTCAAATGAGAGAGAACAGGGGTGAGCAGTCCCACTTGAAATCCTGTGACTGCTGTGGCTTCCGCTGTGTGCTGATGTGTCAGCGTCCAGGAGAGAAGACTATGAGTGCTTCGTCCCTTAGAGTGAGCCCCACAGGAGCTGTCCAGGTGAAGTTTCCAGTGGCTATAAGGCTGGGTTTCTGAAACCTCTAGTGGTAGTTAATATGTACCTGGGTTATAAGTTTGTGTAGGAGTCTGTAGAGATATAGGGAGCCTTTTAATTGGTTACAAGCTACATGCAGTTTTATATTTTCTTTGTGTGTAATTTATCCACATGTCTTTATTCTGATAGCCTGTGTTGAACTCAGAACCTCATCCTTGACAGGCAGCACTGTGACACTGAGCTGTATACCTGACCCTGATCTATCATCTATACATCTTTAAATGAACATCCGTTGTACTATATGAGGTTGGGACTGGTGCAGCTTGAGCTTATGGAAAGGTGGTGGGGGCAGGTGTGGTTCTAATCTTCAGGAAGTACCAGATGAAGTTCTTTGGGTTACGGTTAGTGTTTCAGTCAACCGGACTTCTGGAGAGGGCATAGGCTCTCTGTTCCACTCACTCACACGTTCAGTGGCACTCAGAGTTTAAATATGCTAACCCCCTTCCTGGGAGGGAGGCCTTAACTAACAGAGTTAATCAAGCTCTTCTTCCACTAAAACTGAGAAGGACTGATAGACTAACTGGGGTACCATCAGGGCCTTATCAGTATCAGGTAGGCAGGCAATCAGACAGACAGACAGACAGACAGACAGACAGACAGACAGACAGACGGACAGACGGACGGACAGACAGATTGTGCCCTCCGGTCATTGGGAGCCAATGTTAGCCGCTCAAGCAGAGAGCTAGCAATCCTCTGAGGGGACTGGAGAAATCTCTAGGGCATGCTTTTCTCTGGGGTCCTGGAGAGATTCTAACTCCATGCTCAAAGGCCACAACTGGTGACCACAGAGGTCAGCAGTCTGTCTTCTTGGGTGGCATGCCAAAAGCAAAGGCCAGTGGAAATGCAGAAAGGGCACCAGGATTGGGTGGCGGATTTATTTACTTCAAGGGGCCTGGATGAGAATCATTTTCAGAATATCAGTCCCAATTCTTGGTGGCCTAGGGCTTTTAGGTCACGCACAAGCAGGACGTACAGAGGTATAAAGCCAAGAAAGTCAAGCCCATCGGTTCTTCTGATGCACTAGCAGGGTGAGACCATTGGTTGCAAGGGTAGGTTAATGAGCACAAAGCTAGCACCAGGCATCCTGCATGATCAGTTGTGCATGCCTTCATGGCTGCCAGAGTCAGGAAAGCACTTGTAAAGCCATGAGGCAGGTACAGAGCTAGGCGGTTTCAAAAGAACAAAATTTTAAAGAAAACTGTTTCCCTTATACAGTCTTTTGCCTTCAGTTCTAAAACAAATATAGCAGTTAAAAGTTTCTATTTATAAATAATAAAAACTTGAAATTAAAATGCTAATGAAGCTTAAATATAGAAAGTGTATAATCTCAGAAGTTTTATTCTTTGGAGTTTTTTTTTTTTTTTTTTTTTTTTTAATATACCAAAATCTGTTTATGTACTGCATCAATACATTCATTTCCAAGGTGGTTTTCTAAATGCATCAAATAAATGCAAAACATATTATAGAAATCTATCTTCTTTCTTACTCTCTTTCATATATAGTTTGACAATTCTGTAATTTTTGATATTTTTGATGTCGCCAAAATAAAAGTGAAGCAACCGATAGGCAACCTCCAAGCAAAATGTAAAATAAATGAAATTGAGCTTTTTTTTTTTTTTTTTTTTTTTGCTACTTCTTAACCAAATGCACATAGAAAAGCAAAGGAAACAGGAGGCTGGGCAGCGGCAGCAAGGTGTCCAGGTAACGCTCAGCAGAGTAAGTGTCCGCCTGAGAACGTGGTGATCGGGGTTCCCGGCCTGGAGAGGCAGGCAGGATCGCTCATCCAGCCGGAAGTGCGCTTGGGCGGATGCTTGCCTGTAGCCTGCGCTGCTACCCAAGCCCTGCTTCCTCTGGGTGGAGCAGGGAGATCCAGCCAAGCAAAGCCAGGATGGTCCAGGACACTCTCCTCTGTCCTCTGGTCTCTCAGCTGAGAATCTGCGTGGAAAGCAGCCCACAGGCCTGCACTGAGGCCGGAAGGAACGGGAAAGAAGTTCCTCACACTGCGCTGCTCAAGCTCCGCCTTGTCTGCTTTCAATGCGCTGAGTACCAGCAAGGTCAGCAAGGGATGTGGTTTGATTGAGTTTGGCCAAACCTGTCCTCTCTCTCTCTCTCTCTCTCTCTCTCTCTCTCTCTCTCTCTCTCTCTCTCTCTCTCTCTCTCTGTCTCCCAAGAACACAGGTTGTGGCCAAGAAGAGACCAAAAATAAGCAGGGGAGGATGCAGTTTAATATGAATTAAACTGAAATTTAATGTCAGCGCTCAGCAATGGTCTGAGAAAGCAAGTGTTATGGTCTCAAAGTGTGTCGGGCTAGAACCCTTCACATCTTTAATAACCCCTGCCTCGCTGCTGAGTTCAGGATTCCACCTTCTCTGAGATCCCCTGAGGCAAGAAGAACTGGACTGCAAAGAAATGTCCTAACATGTGGTCCTTAGAAAGAATATCCTCATAGTCTGAGAAATAGAGCTTTGTTCTCCCCACCCCCCTTTATTAATGCACTGTGAGCCTGCCCTTTCCTGGGCCTGGTTTCCTTACTTTTGGACTGAAGAGACAGCACGCAGAAGAAAATGAAAACCCTGAGATGATAGTTCTCCCATCTCCAGAGAGGGAAGGAGAAGTCTTTGCAGTGGCGCATGCGCATTTGTGTATCCAGAGAAAATCCAGAATGACGCCGTTGGAGAGCAGCAGAGGCTGCGCTGTATTCCTTGTCCACTAGAGAGGTCTGGCAGGTGTTCTCTGTCATCATACAGTCTGAATCATGGGTTCTCATTCCAAGCATGAGAAGTTAGCCAACAGAAGTGTGCATTCTAGGACTAGCAAGATAGCTCAGCAGTCTAAAGCGCCTGCTTAGGCAAGTGCAGGAAACCTGGGTTCGAGCCCCAGCACCACATGCTGTATCAGCTCTGCCGTCAGGGTGGGCTAAGCTGGCCAAGAAAAAAAGTTGCACATTCTGCAATTTAATTCGGATATTTATCATGTGAATTCTAGAACAAGAGTCTGTGTTTGCTCGAGGAGTGAAGAAGACTAGCTTCCAGCTGTTGTGCCGTTCATTGCGTGTAAAGATGGCCACAGTCAAGAAGAGCAGCAGGAAGGGGCAGCATACGTCCTAGGGGACTGCCAGGACAGGACTGAGCACAGCTCTGAGGCCCAGCCTCGGCATCCAAGAAGAGCTGCTGAGCAAAGGCAGGGGCCGGAGCCTTCCGAGCCGGGCAGAGTGGAAAGGCAGGCTGAGGCGGGCAGACCTGGAACTCCAGAAGGAAGAGCACGCGCAGTCCTGCAGGTGTGCAAGGCACATGTGTCTGTAAGGGTGGAAGTCGCTGAACGCCTAGTAAAGCCACAGAAACTCTTGGTGCATTAATCAATATAACCTTCATATGATTTCTAATAAAGTGAGGGCATGATAAGAAAATTAAATTTAAATACTTATTGGAATAGCTGTACCAATACATGGTCTTATTTTAAGAATTATTCGCATAAATATTGTGAAATAAATGAACCTTATTTTAAAGGATTGCTACCACTAAAATATGTTAACTGATTTTACTTCTTAATACTCTCACTAAAAATATTAAAAGTATAAATGGAATACTAAAACTAAAAAGTGTCTGTATAAGCAGGGAAAGAAAGGAAATGAGACTGTAATTCTACCATAAGAAAGATCTGTTAGCCAGCAGGATCAGTGCTGAGATGTACTTATTATAACATCATCAGGGTGAATTTGATCCTGTTCTGGAGCTGAACTCTAGGGTGAGTTTCATTTGCGTAGGCGCTGGGGTGAATCCTGTCAGCCCGGAGCTCGCGCTAGCGAGATGGCGGGTGTTCAGTCTTACGTCATATTACTTTGAGAAAGTCATTCTAATTGCTTCAGCTTGATTTAAGAAACTTCATTATGGCCTTACGATCCATTATACAAACAAGTGCCACGAACGCTGGACCACATCATAATTCTGTCTTTCCAAAGTCTCACTACTGAGAAGAGATCTCTCCTGTGGACCCACAGGGCTTATTTTATTAGATTGGGTATGGCTTTGTGGCCAGCCTGGCCCAGATGAAAGAAGATTTTGATCTTCTTTTTCTTTATTTAAAAACTCTTTCTTTCATTCTTTCCTTCTTTCCTTCTTTCCTTCTTTCCTTCTTTCTTTCTTTCTTTCTTTCTTTCTTTCTTTCTTTCTTCCTTCCTTCCTGCCTTCCTTTCTTCCTTAATTCCTTTCTTTTTTTTTCTTTGTTTCTCTGCACAGGGTCTTGCTATGCAGCTCAGACTCATAGTGATCCTGTTGCCATAGCCATACCAGCACCAGGTTTAGGCCCAGTCTCAGTGGCCAGCATGGTTTAGCCAGGGTTCCAGGGCCATGATGGCATGTGGAACCAAGGATCAAACCCGAGTCCTTGCACTTGCCAGACAGGCACTTAGACCACTGAGCTATCTCCCCAGCCCAACTTCTGGCTGGGTACATATGTTCATCTCCTTGTTGCTTCTCATCTACAGAACAAGGCCACTTGTGCCTCCCAAGACCACGGGAACTGCCAGGAGCCAGCCTCCGTGGAAGTCGCCATGCCCCCCAGAGCCTGAGCGGTGCACCGACCTCCCCATCCCCTCTTTCCCATGGGGCACAGCTGGCAACACGACCACAAGGCCGTCCCTCCCGCACTGCAGGCAGCCTGGCCAGGTCAGAGCCAGGCAGGCAGAGGCGAGGCCACTGTGGCAATTATCACCATGGGCATGGGGAAGAAGGTCAGGCCTAAGAGCTCAGGAAGTCTCTCCTCCGGACTGCCACCATGACCTGGCCACTAATTCTCCTGGAAATGTGGGAGAAAAATGACAGGGATGACATAGCTGCTATTGTTTCAAAAAATCACTTTTAAAAGAAAAATGTCAAATGAGAAACAAGCGCCACTCTTTTCTCAATGAAATGAATGCCTGTAACTGTGCAGCGCGAGCCTGTACTGAGCAGCAAGGGTAACTACGCACCTGCCAAGCGCCGCTCTTCTGGTTTTAGTAAAACTGATGGAGCTATTTTGAAAATACATGGTAAATTACTCTTTGAAAATGAATACATATGAATGTTAAAGCCGCCTTATAAAATTGCAGGTCTTCTGAATATAGAGGCTAAATACAGGTATTATGTCCAACAATTAAACCGGGCAACTTCCCAGCAGGCGTCAAGGCTGAGTGCTGTTCCCATCTATATTGATAGGAGCCTTGGCAAGCAGATCTCCAGGCCCCTCCATGGGAAGCTTCCCCTGAATACAGCAGCAAAGAGCAAGAGAGAGAGAGAGACAGACAGACAGAGAGACAGACAGACAGACAGACAGAGACAGAAACAGAGACAGACAGAGAGAGAGAAAGGGAAACAGAGAGAGACAGAGACAGAATGAGAGACAGACAGAGACAGAGAGGGACAGAGAAAGACAGAGAGAACAGAGACAGACAGACAGACATAGACAGACAGAGCTAGTTCTATGTCAAAGAAAAAAGAAGGTTAGAGTGAAAGGCAGCCCCCTTCGTCCATGGGATATCATATTAAAATGTCAAGTCCCGTACAACTCAAGAGTCCAGATGCCTAAGTTAAGGACCCTCAGGTATAACAGTCCAGAGGTATCTAGTGGCGAATGGAAAAGTTTATCAGAACTTTAAACACACGAAATTCTTTGTATTTGTTTCCGACCTTATTTCCTTTATTTTTATTTCATAGAAACACAAGACTTCATAATAAAAGGATTAAAATAGCTGGTACATTGTATATTGTTATCTTCAAAGTAGTTACTCAGCACTGGGCGTGGTGACACACACCTATACTTCAAGCTCTTAGGAGGCTATAAACAAGCAGATCACTAGGAGTCCAATCTAATTGTGAGACCCTGAACATCCTGTGGACCCTTCTCTAAAATAACAGAAAAAAGTAGTTACTCAGAGTACAAGATACGAAGAAATATATCTCCAAACATTAGCGCAAACCTTTTCAGTGAATTAACTCGTGGTTTCAGTGCCCGGCATATATTTTCCTTTCCCTTCCTTCACCCCTCGCTCTAGTTTTCTCTCTCCTTCTGAACACTTTCTTCCCTGTATTAGTTACTTTTTAATCGTTGCCGAGACAAATACCCAACACTCAAAATGAAGGAAGGAAAGGTTTATTTAGCTCACAGTTCGTAGAGGTTTCAGTCCATATTCGGCTGGCCCAAGACTGAGTGGAGCAGGGCGGAGAGCATCCAGTTCATGGCGGCGGAACAGCAACAAAATGGCGGCAGAGGCAGCCAACCAACACGGCAGCAGAGCAGCAGCACCCGCTAGAGCTCCAGTCTGTCTCTCTGTCTCTCTTTATACTACATTCAGGCTCTCCACCTTAGCTCCCGCCCTAGGCTACACCCATAATCCCAGAAGTACTTCCACCCATGATCCCATCAGTACTAAAACCCATAATCCCAGGGATCATGGATCAAGTCTCAAACTCTAGCAGTCCCCGCCCAATGACTCCAGGAGGCTTTTGGGGGGACAACTAGACATAAACCATAACATTCCCATTTCACAGTATCTATTGTACTTTCTGGTCTTTATTTACACTTTCAATTGCCCGTATCAGGGAGACAGTATGATGTTTCCCACGTGAGACTGATTGATTTCACTCCCGGGTTAGGTCTCAGGGTGCATCTATTTTTCTATAACGGTTTCAAGTTCATCCTTCTTATTGTCTGAGTAGTGCTGAATTGCATAAAAAGATTACCTTTTTATCCATTCTTTAGTAGACGAGCATTTGGGCTCTTGCAGGTTTAGCTATAGTAAACCGTGCTGCTAAACTGGGTGTACTTATGTCCCTGTGGCATGATATGTTGGAAGATACTCAGAAAGCCAGGAGCTAGGTTGAATGGGACCTCTCCTCCTAGATTTCTAAGTGATCTCCACCCTGACTTCTTCAGTGGTAACCTCAGTCTAAGGTCACATCAATAGTGGAGAAGGGTTCCTTTCACCCCAAAGCCTCTCCGTCCTTTGTTACTGACTTTCTTGATGACAGCCATGCTTTCTGGGGTGGGCCAGCATCTCAGTGTTGTGTTAAGTTGCTTCTCCTGCATGACAAAAGATGTTGAACTTTCTTCATGTATTCTTTTTCCATTTGCATTTCTTTGACATTGAGTGTTCATCTGAGATGCCCACCTCTGGGTTGGGTCTTTGGACTGGGAAGGAAGTGTCTGTCTTTCCATTTTTTTTATATATTAGATAGAAATCCTTCATACGGGGGAGAGCTGCTAAATTTCTTCCCCTTCGGTGTGCTGTCTTTTCACTCTGTTGGTGATGCTTTTTTTCTGCGCAAAGTTTTATAATAAAGTGAAATCCAAGTTGCTGATTCCTTATATTATTCCCTATAAATCTGGGCTTTGTTCATGAGGTATTTGCCTACACCTATGTCTTCCAGAGTTCTACCTACATCCTCTTCCAGCATATTATGTTTCTGTTTTAATACCTTGATTTTTGATTCGTTTTGGTTTTAGTTTAGTGCATAGAGATATTCTGGGGTCTACGTGCAGTCTTCAACACTCAGGAGACAAGTTTTTCCCACACTGTTTATTAAAGGGACTGTCTTTCTGCCGGTGAACATGTTTGACCACTTTGTCAAAGACCAGGTACCTGAGTGTATTTCTGCTGTGCCTCCAACTTCTAGGCTGTTCCATTGATTCTCAGGTCTGTTTTTGTCCCGGTAGCATTAAAGTATCATTTCAAGTCAGGGACTGTAATGGCCCCTGCCTTGCCTTTGCTGCCGAGAATTATTTTGCAAGGAGCTGGGAATTGCATTTAACTTGTAAGTGGTTTTAGAAACATTGAAAATCAGATGGGAGGAAAAAGAATCTGTAAAATACAAAAGATAAAATAAAACTCAGGGCTCAGGAGATACCTCAGTAGGATAAGCGCTTGCCTGGCAAGCTCAAGGACCTGAGTTCAATCCCTGGTTTGGGGGAAAACATAAAAAATGATAAGTCATTCATTCTTACTGGTCAAGTAGTTACATCTTTTCCATTTAATCTTCTTCAAAAAGAAGTCATTCTATTTTAACTTGGTACCAAAACATCCAAGAGGAGACCAATTCAACATGTAAGCAGTAGGGACTGTGTAGGAGATAGGACGGGGGCTGGGTAGAGAAGCTCACTGTGTAGGAGAGGCTGAATACAGACTTCAGGTGACTCTTGATGAGTGCACCTGATGGTACTCTGAGCCTCCGAGGCTGGGACAGCCGGCCTTTGAGGGCGGCAGAGGACAAGTGCAGCCCTTGGGAACCTGCCCTTTGTCCACTGTCAAGAAGCAGCCCAGGTGCAACCCCTGAGGGCCAAGCGCAGCCAGGCCCTGCGCACACTGCTCCTACTTGGCATTCGGCCACACACCAGCCCCCTCAGAGCAAGCTGCAGGGAGAGCAGAGCAATTCAGCACACGCTTAGAGGCAGGTATCATCGTGGATCTGTTTGAAAGAGCAAGGCCAACTTCATGATTCCAGCTAGTCTCCCTATCGCAAAGCATCGGTGGTAGAAGTTGACTTCTTTTATTCCGTATCTGGAAATATAGATGAGCGTTTTTTTAAAAAATTTTAAAACTTTTTAATGTTTTATAAACCTTTGTAAAGCTTTATTATTGGTACTAGCAGGATTTTTCTATGTTTATGTGAGTTGTTGGACTCAGAAATTCAAGGTAAATACTTCAAAATCCAATGCCGACAACTCTTTCCTTAAAAACATATTGAAATTCTTTTTAATTGGGCTACGTATTCCAGTTCCCTAATCAAAGTTTTAATTCCCATTTCAACTGCAAGTACCAAATTGCTGCGATGAGCACTGTCACTCAAAATAACAATTGTCAAAGGAAGTATATTGGCTTTATTTTATAAATAATTTTAAATTTTAAATGAGCACAAACACTAGCATGTGTTTGTGTTTTTGAGGAAATGCCATCCAGGCAGGTTGCAAAGGGCAAGCAGAGCTGAAGGGCTATACCAGCAGGCTCCGGCAATTGCCTGTTCGGTTGGACCCAGCGTGGAACAAAATGTTAATTGATCTTCTAGGAATGATCCTCCTAAACCTTTTCATTTTAATTAAAAACTAGTTGTGTTTAATTCATTTCAGATAAACTTTATTTTTTATTATATTGGGAAAAGCATTTACCAATCTTCTATGAATTCTTCTCTGGGAAGCCCCTTCATTAGAGCAAGAAAACAGTGATTTTTGCACATACCAAGCCTGGGGTGCTTTCCAAATACTTCTTTGCACTTCTCTGTTATCATTCGTGGGGCATCGTAAACAACTACAGAGAGGCTCCGCGCTACTCACTCAGCATGCGTGAAATTAGCACTGACATTTCCCTGTGCCACTGGGTATTCTTCAGAAGACTAGCTAGACCCCACCTGGGGCGCAAAGCAATGTGGGTTGCTTTTACAAAAACAATATAAACTGAGTGAGCTCAAAAACAGATGTTTGGGGTTGGGGAGAGGTAGCTCAGTGGAATAAGTGCTTGCCTGGCAGGTCTAAGGTCCTATGTTTGATCCCTAGTACCAGAAGGAGCACACACACACACACACACACACACACACACACACACACACACACAGACACACACACACAAGATATTTAGTTTTACCTTTTTAGAGCCTGAGGAGCACAACTCAGATGGCCAGCATAGAGAGGCCACCGGGGTCTCCTGCCTCCCAGCTGGCTGACCTCTTGCTGTATCTTCCCAAGGTGGAGAGCAGAGAAAGAAGAACTTCTTTCTCATTGGATAAATCAACCAATTCCATTCATGAGGCTGTACCACCCACATGGTATAGCTGACTACCAAAGATCCCAGCAGCACGGATACTATGATTAAAGATTAAATATTCAGTGTCAGTATTAAGAAGCATAAATATTCTGTCTTGATGGCAGGTAGTAAACTGGTAGAATTACCAAGTCTAGCTATAAAATTCATGAAGAGTTTTACTAATTTTACCAAAGTGAATATGATTATCCAAACTATGTACTTTAGTAAAATTTCTTAATGCAAAACATCCACTTAAATCTTGCTAAACTGTCAAACAAGTAAACATTTCACGTAAATAACAAGTTTAGTGCGTCATTGTGTATTTAACTTCTGGTTAGGGGCCGGGCTGGGCCACCCCAGAAACCCGGGGTTGAAGCCCTCATACGTCAGAGTGTGATGTGTTTGGAGCTAGCTTGTCAAGGAGATTCTCAAGGTGAAATGAGTCCTTCTATCAAGGTGAGTTTAGGAGACAGAAACTCACGAGGGGAGAGGATGCGAAGCTCTAGGGGAAGGTAACCTTCTACGAGCCCGGGATGTGCCTGAGAGTAAACCAGCCCTGCCAACATCTTGAATGTGCAGCTGCGGTAGTGAAAGAAAGTGCATCTAGGTTTTCGCAAGCGCACACGTGCGGCGTTTCGTCATGACGCCCTAGCACGCTGATGTAGGTGCTGAGTCTCTTTGACTCCTATCAGGTGCTTATAGAAGTGAGGCCCTCCAGGAGAGCCTGAGCAGTGTGCAGTGCCTTGGCAAGATGGCAGGGGGGAACCACAAGGAGGCACAAGCTGGCTCTTATCCCTCCCAGACATTACACTTGGGACTTGCACCCGGGCTCGTCAGAGTTGGTGTTTGGACATCTCTACAGATAGACAGAGAAGACAGAAAACGCCAGCTTGTAAATGCCCAAACCAGATCTTGCAAGCTGAAATATCATAGCAGTTAAGCATAGTTAGGTACTTTGAGGTGTTTAAACTTAAAAAAAAAAAAATTAAATCGTTCTGCACTATACATGTATATATATAGCTCTAAGAATGGAATGGAATCCAGTAACCAAGTTCTTATGCTGTTTCTCATGTCCCACTATTGTTTGGAAGATTGTTTTGCTTGGAGACACTTATTCCCTGGGGAGAACCACTTAGCCTCCTTCAGTACCTGCGAAATAAGGGCTACCAGCTTGAGAATTTACAAAGATGCGTAGATGGATGGATACAACTTTCAGAGGACAATAAAGTTTTAAAACTTATCACGACTGACATTTTCCTCAGAAAAGATGAAGTGTTAGAGACAAGCTTGAAAAACTACCTTGAACTAAAATAAACAGCAAAGAAAAGGAGAAAAACCCAAACCCAAATTTACACCTTTAAGTTAATAGTCACTGCATATATCTTCCCTCCTAATTACTGAGCTGCAGATTTAGCAAAGGCCTTCAAGGACATCAGACTGGATGCTTGGAATCCGAGCAACACATTCGTCATAGAGACACAATCACTGAGTTTACACTTGGATAATTCCAATTACAGAAAACCCCATCCTGACTTACTTTACATATCACAATGCCCTTTCTTGCTTTATTAATTGTATATTTATTTATTTATTTTGTGTATTTGGTACAGCAACCCACTATGCAGCTCGGCACAAACTCCTTGTGATCATCCTGTTTTCAGCCACCCCAGCACTGGGATTATAGGCAAACACAGCATGTAGTTCTGGGGCTCGAATCCCGGCCCCTTCACCTAGGGTCTGTGTTCAGGTGTGTCTCCAAAGCCTCATGCCTTCATGGAGTGGCTTCTGGGGCTGAGGTTTCTTGCCGACTGTTTAAAAAAAAATGTATTATACTGCTACACTTTGACATTCATAATGATCATGTGCATCATAGGAATTCGAACCTGCATGTGTCTTATCTCAGTTACTCTTCCTTTTTTGTTAGGACAAAGTACCCAGCACCGAAAATGAAGCAAGGAAAGGTTTATTGAGCTCGCCATGGAGGTTGCAGTAATATGCAGCTGGCTCCAAGGCAGAGCGGCACATGGCAGAGGGCAGCCGTTCATGGCTGAGGCAAAGAGCAGAAAGCGAAAGGAGAGGCGGCAGCTCAGGTAGCTCACTAGCCTCTCTCCCCTCCGTCATAATGCAGATCACCTGCCCCCTAGGGCAGAACCCACACCCACAACAATCAGTCCTAAGCCCCAGAAGCCACTCCATGAAGGCATGAGGCTTTGGAGACACACCTGAACACAGACCCTAGTATACCCTAAACCCTTTTTGCACATTTTTCTCCCTTCCCATCAAGCCTTCTTCCCCTCTGTCTTTACAAAGCATGGTTTTTGCTGTTTTCTGTCCCCTGTGTGTTTACGAATTCCCTATCCCTGTCCCCTACTTTCGCTTCCCCTGTTCCCTTCCCACTTGAGCACATTCGTCCTGATTCTCAATATCTAGCCTCAGTGTCAGGCTATATTTCCCCGTTTGGCTTCCCACACAAGAGAAGCAATGTGATACTTAAACATATGTGTCTGACTTAATTCTCTTAGCATTATGTTCTCAGGGCCAGGGAGAGAGCTCAGGGGCATAAGCACTGGCCTGGCAAGTGCAAGGTCCCAAGTTCCATCCCCAGTGCTGAAGGCGGGAAAAAACCATGTTCTCACAGGGCATTCATTTACCAAAAACTTACTTTCTTACCTTTGCATTTTGAGCAGAACCCATTTCCCTTAGGAAGCCTATTTGTCTTTTTCTAGGAGCTGTACATTTTGCATAGCTGCTTTAGAATATTATCTCCAGAGGGGAGCACAAAGCTCCCCACGACTCCGCTCAGTGTCAGCAACACAAGGGTGTTCACAGACCTTAGCTGGAGCTCACAGTAGTGCAAGGACCTCTCGTTGCTTCTGCGCTTTGTCTTTCTGGTGTATCTCACCATTTCCTAAAGGAGAAATAGGAAAGAATTCAGGGCACGCTGTTTGGACAACTAATGAACTTTTTACTGATGGGGACTGTTGCAGCATTCGCCAAATATGCCTGAGGCCCTGGGTTCAGTCTTGTGCAATACACGCACACACACATGCACACACTCACACACGTACATCCACACCCACATGCATGCACACACCATTTGTTTTTCTACTCCAACTGTAGGACACCAAAGCAATGCTCAAAGCTATGTCTTCTAATAAAGATAATTTTAGTCTTATGAAAGTTGAATACTCCATTTGTAAAATTATGGAAGCTGCTTTTTGTGTTTATTTCTTTTCTTTTGATAAATATAATGTATAAATTTACATTAAGGATTAAAACACAAACAAATCATAATTTATTAAAATTTAAAATTCCACACAGATAATGAATATGCTCTTAAAAGCTATATTGACACGTTGACTATGTACACATCTACACATACGCATACTTGTGCACATATGCATTCTAAACTTTTGAAAATATTTTTGATGCTTACATTTTTTTTCTAATGGATTTTCCACAGACTAAGTCAATATTGGCAAACCTATGGCATTTGTGTTTTTGTGTTTGTCTTTTCAGAAAATAGATATTATTGTAGACTTGCCTTGTCTACACTGAAATCTCAACATCCATGTTTAATTGCAGTGTTGGCATACACAATAAATAACTAAATTTGGGGTTATATCTTGGTATTCAATCTCCAAAATATTTGTCAGGACTTGACTATCCCCTGTGTATTTGTGTGTGTACTCAGTCCAATAATAATATAAAGTAAAATTTTTGAAACTAACAGCCAGGTAGATAACGCCCAAAGACACTCGACTCATATGCGGCAGACTCAGGATTCAGGTTTGCATGTCTGATTTGAAATCATGCTGCCTGTTCCATCACAACGCACGTGATCTCCGGAAGACCAGATTTCGGGATCGCAGGTAGATCAGCAGGGCACAGTGACATGGCTGCACATACGCACCTGATTATTTGTTCTGGCAGCTGTGGGGAAGGTCTGCCTGGGGGATGGACATTCGTGTCGTGGCTATCATTTGCTCAGAGGAGCTAGAGCCCAGGGGAAGGTGAGGTGGAGGTCGACGAGGAGGAAAATGTCCATGAGCATGACCTGAGCGATAGGTGTGGGGGAGGGGGCATGTGGATGGCAAGACGGAGCTGAAGGTCCTGCCTAGGCAGGGGCCAGTGCCCTGACTTCTCCATTTCATGATGCAGTCATCAAGAGAGGAAACCTTAATCTGGCCAACGGTGCAGAGGGTTATGCTTAGGGCCCTGAGCTTCTGGACACAGCAGCAGAACTACCAGAAACCTGTACTGTTCCAGGGAGAAGAAGCTCAAATTTGACAGTGGCAAACCATTTTAAGGAAGGTTAAGCAAGTCAAGGGAATGTACTACACAAGAAGAGAAGTGACATCCTGGTTACTGACAGTGCAAGCAGGCTTTGGGGCATGTCACCCTAGCACCCTGGGAAGCTGATGCAGGAGGCTCTAGCCCAACCTGGGCAGCTGAGCAGACCAGCGAGGCTCTGCCTCAAAGCGAAAAATAGAAGGGAGAGGAGGACGTGGGTTGGTGTTAAGGCCCGGAGTTCAGCCTCCACTCTCATTATAGTTGATGTATAGATCGACAGACAGACAAAGACAGATACAGACAGACGGACAGACAGGTTGAAAGGTGATAGTGTGGCTAGTTCTAACCTGTTCCTCCACTGGTCCTACCCACACTGAGTGCCTGGGAAAGAGACTCTTGGCTGGCACATATTTTTCCTCCGTGGGGAGAGAACTCAGCCTTCCTCTTAAAGATTTTGTCCTTCTCCAAATTCTCATTCCAGTTCTATACTGCAGACAGTACACACTTAATCAAAATGTTCTGTATCCCAGTGAAGCAGCTCGATGCATTAATTTCTCCACCTTGGGACAATACTGTCTCATCCAGAAGGCATGAAAACTACTCCATGAAAATTATATTGAAAATCAAACAAGACTGGATTTTTCTAGTCCAAATAGAGCATGAGGTTGATGGCTGCAATGTTTATAATTTGTATCCTAAGTGATACATGTAAGGGTGAAAATATCATCCATTTATCACTATTAGGATTAAGAATTTAATGGATTCAATGCAGCTCACCTTGGCAAATATTTTGAACACTTGTGTACCCCAGTGCTTCCAGAAGAACAATTATGGGTAAGCTTTTGGAGCTTGCATTCTGGGAGAATCTTTGTTTATATATTTTCTAATAATAGTTAACCCATACCATGGCCAAAGATGATATAGATTACAGTATACAGATATATCCTAATGTTGTCCAGCCTGAAATTAAAAGACAGCATAGGTAAAATAAGATACATCATCATCCTCACATAAATCTGAGAAGGAATATGGTCCTGCTTTTCATTGAAGTATTTAGTAGGCAATTGTCAAGGAGCAAAATTACTTGACCAACTTAGAGATAAGTATCAGGAGCAGCTTTTATGTAAGTCATAATTCATCTACTATAGGACATTATCAAACAAAAAATAGAGTTGGCTGTCATTAAATTCAAAGGCAATGAAACTTTACATTGGCAACTGTTCATAGAATAATGACATGTTTGACAAAAGTTAGATGATAACTTGAAGGTAGAAAAATTGGACATGATAGAAATACCTACAAAAATTGCACAGACTGAATGTTAAAGCATGTAATTCTTTTTCCCATGAAAAACAGATGGCTGAACTGAAGCTTTGTAGCTAAATTAAATTAGAGAACAATCAATCACTAAAATAACTCTGTGAAACTAGAAAAGAAAGAAACTTTTCCTGAAAAGAAATTGCTTAAATAAATTGGAACAATGTACTCTGCTTAGAAGATGATGCTTTTATGAAGGCATATTATATATATATATATATGTATATGTATATATATATATACGTATATATATATGTATATATACGTATATATATATATACGTATATATATACATATATATATACGTATATATATACGTATATATATATATATATATATATATATACGTATATATATATACGTATATATATGTCACTTCCCTATCCCAGTACGTTGGAGGAACATCTGATTTACCCATGCTGCACAAATTCTTGAGAATCATGGAAGACACACAGGGAATGCATTATGGCAAATGTCCACCCTTGCAGTTGTGTGGTTTTAGAGAAGCCCCCCCCCAGCAAAATGAATTTCATCACATGGAATTATGTTACATAGGATGATGATGCCATACAGGTGACTAAAATCAAACATTTAGGCTTGATTCTTGCACCAAACTTAAGAATGGGTGAGTTACAGAGGACGTACTAGAAAAAAAACTACTGCTGCACTAGAGGGTAACACTGGAAGGAGCTGGGCATCAGGAGACCGAGCGACATGGCTAAGGCCATCGGAGTCCATCATGGAAACTCATCTGTTATGGTTCAGAACTACACCATCCTCCAAGGCCTCGTAGGTTCCATTGTGGGCCTGCTCAGAAGATCAGATCAAACTGTTGGGACCTCACAGGATGTTTCTTGCAGCTAGCTCCTGCATCCTCTCTCTCTCTCTGTCTCTCTCTCTGTCTCTCTCTCTCTCTCTCTCTCTCTCTCTGCTTCCTGGCCTTCAGGAGTGAAAACTACTACTCCACTACACCTCACTGTTTTGTTTCTCCCTTAAACCCAGCCAACCATGGATGGAACCTACTGAACCACTAGCTAAGCAAACCACTTCTCCTTGCTTTGCAGGAGTGTACTACTTTGACACGGTAGAAAGTGCCTAATGCACCACCCCAAACAAAAGTTCACTGGAAGCCTTCTGTCAAAATTGTCCTTGGTAATTACATGAGTTTCAAAGGGAAAGATGGCTTTTCTCAATGAAACGTGCTTCTGTGGATGACTGAATTTTGAATGTCATCATGTTTTTCTATCATGGCTAAATATGACCATCATTATGGAACATAGCAATAAAATAGTTGGATAAAAGAGATCAATATTTTAAAGATGGTGGAGTAAAAAAATGTATATGGGAAGAAACTGTACCCTTGAGAATACTACCGGACTCCTAAACCAACGAACCCTGAAAGTACTTTTTCTTAAAGCTATATCATGTGAAGGAAATTCCACTATGTACTGAAGCTTTGGTCAAATGAATTTCCCTGATATATAGCTAATAAGTGGCAGATTCATTGTGCTAACCCAAGAGTTCAGAGTCCTTGTTCAGCACCCTCTCATATCGTTCCAGGTTTTTATCATTTGGATGTGACCTTACCTCACATTACCATTACAAGAAGATAAACAAGGAATGAGTTCAGAATGCATAGCTGTTCACATCCTGAGGGATGTGTGACCTGAGGTGTTATGTATAATGGACGGTGAGCATCAGTCTTTAGATTAGTGAGGGAATTACTGAAAACTTGAGTTGAGAAAGTGGTTATTGGTGTTAAGGAAGTTTATTGAAACATGTTTCCTGGTTGTGTTAGGTTGGGTCTGTCTTTAAAACAAGACATTGAGAGTAATATCAAAGAACCAAAGTGTTGTAAAGACTATTAAACATTAATTAGCAGTGGATGGCCTTCTAAAAAATAAGCAACACCTCTGAGACTGGCTTACTAAGAAAGGTCTGATTCTTCATAGCAAGAATGGACCAGGCCAGTTAAGGTTAAAGTACAGTTATAAACTTTGCATTGCCTCTCAGCAGGCTTGCCTGGTATGTAATCACCATGGCTAATCTGTGCTTAAATAATCTCCAAATCCCAGGTATTTTGTTTGAGTCCATCATTAAGGGTTCAGTCAATAAATGCTGAAGGGGTATTAAAATTAAGTCAAATTTAATGCAGTACATATAAATGAAAACATTAAAAATAATCATTCAAAGTTAGTCTGCCTTTCAGCTTTGCAAAAAGCTGTAAGTTTAAATTTAGCCATGCTACTGTGCCCTTTTAACTGTAATCTTCCAGTGATGTAAATATTAAAATGCTTTCATGGGCTTTTTATTTTTTGTCATGATTGATAATGGGGAAATTTGTCATTTTTCCCTGAGTCAGTTATTAATTCAGACCATGGGATACAATACAAAAGAGAAGTCTAAAGAGACAGGTTAATGGAAGCCTTGATACCCAGCCATTTCTTACTTTCTGTACAGGAACATATTTCATCAGCTTCAAATTTGAATCCCTTAAGAGTAGCCAAATACGTCGTGTTTGCATTAAGCATGCTGTTGTAAGATGTGGCGGAGGAGTTCTGCACCAACAACCCATACCTAAGCTTGTGTGCAACTTTGAAATTATTAAATGAGTAAAAATAAATATGGCAAAGTGTTGCTTAATGGGTGCAGATGAAACTGCGCTTGGCCCTTGTCTCTTAGGTCTTAAGAGCACTCCTAGCAACAGTGTAGAGGGGCTCCTCTTTCTCCGCAGCCCCTCCAGCATTTTTATTGGCTGACTTCTCGATGTTCGACATTCTTTCTGAGGTAAGACAGAACCTCAGGGCTTTAAATTTGCATTTTTCAGTGACCAATGATGTCGAATTTTTTTTCATATATTTACTTGCCATTTGTATTTCTTCCTCAAAGAAGTATATATTCATCTCAGATGCCCATTTTTGGATTGGGTCTTTGAATTTGGGGGGCCTGATTAAAAAAAAAAAAAAAAAAGTACTTTATATGTTCTAGGTAGAAGTCCTTTGTCTGAGGGACAGTCGGCTATGATTTTTTCCCCAGTTTGTACATTTTCTTTTTACTCTGTTGGAGATTTGCTTTGAAGTGCAGAAACTTTTCAAAACGATAAGAACCCCAGTGTTGACTCTCTGAAGTATTTCCCGTGCAGTTTGGTTTTTACTCTCTACCTACCACTATGTCTTTAAGATTTCCACCTCCATTTTCCTCCAGAAGATTTTGTGTTTATGTTTTAATATTTAAATCTTCGATCCATTTTGACTGTAGATTTGCGCGTGGTGACAGGCATGGGTCTAGCGTTAGCCTTCAGTATGTGCAAAGCAGGTTTGGACAGCACCATGTGTTAGAGGCTTTCTTCCAATGAACATGTCTGGCCCTTTTATCAAAGATAAAGTGCCTAAGTGTTTCTGCCATTGTGCTTACATTCTCTAACGTTCTCACGTCTGCCTTTATGCCAGTATCATGCTGATTTTATTACAGCAACTTTATAGTATAATTTCACGTGAGAGATTATGTTACCCCCTACATTGCCCTTGTTTCCTGGGATTGCTTTTGGCATTCTGGATCTCGTCTGATTCCACATGAATTTGAGGAACGTTTTCTCTCACTCTGTGAAGTACAGCAGTGGCATTTTAATTGAGATTGAACTGAATCTGTATAACAATTTTGGGAGTATGGTCATTTTCACAGTGTCGGTTCCCCCTATCCAGGAGCATGGAATACCTCTCCATTTTCTCAAATCGTCTCCAGTATCTTTTTTCAGCACACTATGACTTTCGCTGTATAAATATTGTATTTGCTTTGTGACATTGATCCCCAAGTATGTTATTTTTTTATATTCCTGTGACAGGTGATGACCCCTAATTTCTCTCTCAGTGCATTCATTGTGAGAGTACAAAAGTGCTACTGATGTCTGAGGGCTGGCTTTACATCCTGCTGCATTACTGAGTTTGGGGATTAAATCTATATGACCCTTGGTGCAGATTTTGGGGTCCTCTGTGTAGAGGGTCATGTCATCTGCAAATAATGATAATTTCACTTTTTCTTTTCCAATCCTTAGGGAATTGATTTTTTTTTTTTTTTTTTTTTTTTTTTTTTTTTTTTTTTTTTTTTTTTTTTTTTTTTTTTTTTTTTTTTTTTTTTTTTTTTTTTTTTTTTTTTTTTTTTTTTTTTTTTTTTTTTTTTTTTTTTTTTTTTTTTTTTTTTTTTGTCTTTTTGAGACAGGGTCTCACTATGCAGGTCAGGCTGGCCTTGAGCTCACTTTTGTAACCCCGGCTGGTCTTGAACTCGCACTGATCCTCCTGCCTCAGTCTCCCGAGTGCTGGGATTACAGGCATGTGCCACCACACCCAGATCCCTAGGGAATTGAAATTTTTAAAAGAAAATATTTGTGCCTTCTTCCGGGGGCTGATTCTATCAGTTTGTTCTGCCCAAGAGTCAAGACCCAACACAGGGCACTGATATAGTTATGGCTGGTGCAGATCTGGCTGTGGAGGGCACGTTCCACTCTCACTGGGCCTGGGGGCAGTTTGGGCACAGAGCATCTTTGTAGACCCTCCCTCTGGCGGAGGCAGGTCAGTCCTGGTAGACTCAGGGTCTCCCAGCACTGGCTCACTGGGAAGCTAGATCTCCATTTGAGTACAAGTTTCAGTGAAGGAGAGGCCAACCAATGACTCCGCTAGAAATGGATTATTATAAGCCAGGGTTGTGGTTTATGTCTAGTTGTCCCCCCAAAGCCTCATGTAGTCATTGGGCGGGGACTTCTAGAGTTTGAGACTTGATCCGTGATCCCTGGGATTATGGGATTTAGTACTGATGGGATTATGAGTCGAAGTACTTCTGGAATTATGGGTGTAGCCTAAGGCGGAGGCTAAGGCGGAGAGCCTGGATATAATATAAAGAGAGGCACAGAGACAGACTCAAGCTGGTGCTGCTGCTCTGCTGCCCTGTTTGGTTGGCTGCCTCTGCCACCATTTTGTTGCTGTTCTGCCACCATGAACTGGATGCTCTCTGCCCTGCTCCACTCAGCCTTGGGCCAGCTGAATATGGACTGAAACCTTCACAAACTGTGAGCTAAATAAACCTTTCCTTCATTCATCTTGAGTGTCAGGTATTTGTCCCAGAAACAAGCAAAAAGTAGCTAAGACAGCCAGCTTTGGGCTTCTTCTAACTTACCTTGCTGGTAAGTAAGTGCAAACAGGTCTTGCCTATCAGTCCTTCACATGAAAGCCATTTGGAAGCCTAAAAACAACATAGGTGCCAGGGTCGCTTCGCTGTTTTACAATTCAGGCATAGTACGAATGTCTTTCTGTTGTGTGATTGTCAGCTTTAAGGTGGCTGTCTCTTTACCTTCTAGGGATTTGAGGTTTATCTAATTCTAAAGCTACCACTTGACAGTCCATCTAGAGAAACACAAGCCTCCCAAGGTCTCACCAGGGTTATTCTGATTGTTCTGTCTTGGCAGTAGCAGTGCCGGTATCAAGCTCAGGATCACATGCTTGCCTGGTACGCAGGCACTTACAGCACTGAGCTACATCCCCATCCCTGGCCCCTCACTAGGTCTGGAATAGAAAATACTCCAGATTTCTCAGTTACTCCAGCGGAAGATAGAGACCTTCTCAGGGAGTGGGGAGAGGCCAGTGCAAAACATGTTTTGTGATCGAACCAGGATGAACCAAGCTTGTGTTTGAAGCCATGTGAGAGTGTGAGGGGGGCTGGGGCTGGTTTATTGAGTGTTCCCCCCACTACCACACTGTCCTCATAGAGTGTCTCACCCAAGAGCGCTGCATCCCTGGGTCTGCGTGGAGCCAGACTCACTCTGAACGTTGCTGCAAGGTCCTGTTTCTCCTCCAGAGCTCTGCCCACCTCAGTGAGGTCAGTGTGCTCCACGCACTGCCTCAGCATGGTAATAAACAGACGGACGAGATAGTGAAGGTGTAGGAGAAACACCGCTCTCCAGCCAAACTGTGATTCCCAATGAAAGCTTGGAGGACAGGTGCCACCATTTAAACAGTCTCCTCAACAAGAGAGTTCTGCTATGAATATAAGTCTATGAACTTCTGCTAGGCTTCCGATCTGGTTCATTTCCTGATAGAAATTCCGTGAGTTTTAATGTCGCTGCAAACTCTTTTTCTGAATCTGTGCCAGCGCTCACCCTGCTCTTCTGCCGCTGTTCTCCCTGTAAGCCTGGGATGTCCCTTCTTATCGGCTTCCTGCAGCCACGCATGTTCTTAGAATGATTTTGAAAGTTTTGTAGGGGGAATAATGCCCTTTTATGAAAAACTCCATTCTTTTTCTTTCCTTTCAATTTTTCTTTAATTTCTATAATTTAAGAAAGAAATATGTGTATTTGATACCGAGATCTTACCACAATATTTGATAAGTCAGGAAATGTGTCAGTACTTTCTACAGTGAAATTATGAGGCTGAATCCAAAATACTGGCCAGGGAGCTGCAGCGGCCTTTTGGCATCTGCAGCCTGCAAGGTCAGCGATTCTCTTGCACATTGCCCCTCTGACCAGGGTGGCTCATGCCATTTATCCAGCCCCAAGCTGTCTCCGTCCTTTCTTGGCATAGCGCTCTTTTCTTCACAGTAGACATTGGCCTTTGCAGCTCTTACTGCTTCACTTGCGAGCAGTGTTTTCTAATTCCCAGACAGCCATGCTCACAGAGCAGTCACTGCTTAGTCCCGTTCTGCTCCAAGTGCACCACGTACTAAAATCACTTTAGAACTCACCCAAGGGTCCTGGAGTCATTGCAGGTTTATTCAGCTATAAAAGCACAGTTCGTTTTATAATCACAAGGAGAAGCCACTCTGCAGAAAAATGCAGGACCCAAGTAGCCAAGGTCTACAGACCCTGACCTGAAAGACCCACCTAGAAGGCAGTTTCATTGTTGGATTCTGTTGTGTCTACTTTTTTTCCTTACAGCAATGGCATTCTAGTATTTTGCAGCACACATACCTCTTTAGACATACCAAATCTCAGGTGTCAGTGTGCCCCAAGGCTTAAGGCAGATGGCCTAACCGTGCAAGACCACAGAGCTGGGGAGATAGCTCAGTGGACTGAGTATCTGCGCAGGCAAGCCCAGGGGCTGGGGTTCATGCCAGGCTGGCTGCACTCCTGGAGCCCACTGGGCCAGCCATCAAGTCCAGGTGCGGTGCTGCATGCCTGTAATTCCACTGCTGGGGAGGTTCAAAACAGAAGGATCACTGAGAGTCCAAGCTGAGTAGTGAAACCCTGGACCAAACACACAAAAATAAACAAATAAATAAATGTGTTGTGTACCATTAATAATAGAGATGTGATTGTCCTATTACTTTTAGTTCATTTCTAAAATTTAGCAATTACAGTTGGACACCTGTCACTCTTTATTCATTATCAATCCCAAAATGTAATACGTTATAAAACCACATAAAACATCGCAAAGATAGACTTTGAAGTGAACACTGTACAATACCTTGTACAATATAAGTTTATATAGTTGACCCAGTGATTAGCTTCTGAGATTTGAAGCTTCAGAAATCAAACACCGTGTAAGAAGCTGTGGGTAATCCTAAGGTGTACTACATCCCATTAAAACCTGAAGTCAGAGATAAAATAGGTTTGGATTTATCTACACTCTGATCCAAATGATGCGATACAATTGGACAGCCAACTTTTAACAAAATGAATGTAAGTGGCCTGCTTTGTTAGCGTTTTGTTAATTCAGCTTAGGAGTTGACGCCTGGAAAACAGATTTGACACCAGAAATACATGTGTCCTGAGAAATGTGCTGGTTGATTTTATGTTACTTAGCTTGGGTTGATCATCTATAATCTTGAGAGGAAGCATCTAGTGGCATGCTTTAGTTTCTCCTTTCTCCATTGTCTTGCAGTATTCCTGCCTTTCAAGTCATTCTTTATACATAATGAGCACTCAGTAAATATGCTATAACTGAAGAGAGTAAACAAAGCACTGTATGATGTACATATCACCTCCCCCTCATCATTGCTTAATTTAGTAATTGTCACCACCCATAAGGTAAAAGCCTTTGGCTGCAAAATAGTCACCAAGCATGTTAGTAAATTTCAAGTAGTTTCAAGGTTCATGATACAAGAATCTTAGAAATACTAAACTATTCTACTTCTAAATCACCCTTGCTCTAAAATGAAACACAGTACTATAACTGAGGTATTCTAATAAAGCACCACTGCTGTAATGAACAAAACCCTTAGCATTTTTTATTGTAAATATTTAGAAACTAGTTTTTGAGCTATCTTGGTTTACAGCACACCTATTGATGAGATCATTTTGAAATGGGAGGTGAATTCTTTTAGATTCTGTTCTTAGCAATGAATGTAGCAGGTTGAAAATCCTTCCCTGGAGAACTGAGTAAGTTTTCTTATTATTTAAAAATTAGACTTGCAAAACAATTTAAACATTTTTAATTCTGTAAATCTGCTAGCCATATGTTCCTTTAATTAGGAGAAAACTCTGGCAAGATTGGAAGTGCACTTTTTATTGGAACACAGTGAAATTTCCATCTAAACGGTAATGTACCTAATAGATTTTATATATTCTGTTAGAGTCATGTAAAATGAAAGCTATTTGTAGGATAATAAGTTTGGCTTCTGCAGTCAGAAAACAGTTCAGATTGTATCTGGAAGTTCTTTGATTACTTTATCTTCCATTTCAATTGTTCAGGATAGAATCATCATAATTAATAAAGCTGCCTTAAACCCCGTCGAATAGCAAAATCGGGAACCCTTTCACAATTGCAGCTGAGATGTATTCAATTCAGTGACTAAGCCATCTACTCTGTATGCTCAGAAGCTACTGTGTAAGTTTTGAAAATATGAAGTTTGACCTAGCTTTGTTTAATATCCGTAGTGGATTAGCTAATGGTCAGTGGGGATTTGGAGCCGCCCTGCGTCAGCACGGCGCTGGGTGTGGAGGGCCTCATGGAGGATGGCTGCCGGCCGCACAGGAGGAGACCGGAGGGCAAGAGGGCGTGCTCTTGGTCCCGAGCGGAAGCGTGCCCTGCCGGCATTTCTGATACTCACTCAGCCGTTCGCATGGTTAGAGGAGCTCAGGTCCTCAGAGTCAGTGAAGGTGGCTGTGGTTGTCAGGGGGAGCGCTGGTCTTTGCCCCGACTATCCTGCCTGACTCCAGGTGGATCCCTCAGCCTGCCAGCACGGGTCCTTTATTTCACCTTCTAACTTCCACCACTGACCTTTGGGCCTTCCCAGTGCCGATGCTTCACGTGGACTTGTGTGAAATATTGCTGCAGGGGCTCTTGGTCCCCAGCTGGACTTGGAAGGACGTTGCCACGGGATCCAGGCCCTGAGCTGGATACTTTGGGTCTCCAGCATGCGGACCAATTTCTGGTACTCTTCTGCATTTGACCCTTGAGGCTAATATTATAAAATAGTCCTATGAATTAAGCATCCTGTATTAACCTTTGTCCCCTATATATCCAGACTCCAGAAAGAGCATTAGGCAGGCTGGACTGTATTTTGAATTATTCACACATAATAGCCATATATGAAATACAACATTTTTTACAAATTTACAAGTGTAGCCAACAGGGCAGGTAGTTGATATTTGCCTTTGAACTGAAATGAGGTGAGTCATTTGTCCCTGGACTGCACTGTAATGTTGTAACAGTCCTAAAGGGATTAATTATAATGTTAGTATTACTAGATGAGTTATGTTTATTATTTTTAAATGAAAAATATTTACTATTATCTTTTTTTGCAAATCAAAGAAGACAAATGGGCTTGTGAAAGTTGAGGAAGCTCCCTGAGAGCAGGTTGCTATAGAAGGGAGCTGGGCCTGCCCTCCGGCCAGCTGGAGCCCTGTCTGCAGAGCTCCGTCAGTCAGCCGTGTCTTCCAGGAAAGCCCTCCTGTCAGCCCGACTTCCTCCCATCCTTTTTGAGAAGGTGCATAGGAATACTAACAGCGCACTCAGCAAAGCTTGCTGAGAACCTCCTCCGTGCCAAGACCCCTGCTAGGCTCTGCAATTCGAAGCAGACAGAACACTTTGCAGGCATCGCATTTATACTCCAAAGAAGACCAGGACGGCCCACAAGCATTGTACACTAATGCGAGAATCAGCGAGTGAGAGTGCTAGAAAGCAAAGCCGAAGCCCAGCGTGTGTGAGAGAGAGAGAGAGAGAGAGAGAGAGAGAGAGAGAGAGAGAGAGAGAGCTCTTGGTTAGAACAGATACTAAATGGAGTGCACAATCAAACTGGGCAAGCTAAGAGCTCGAAAGAAAAGCGAGAGGAAAAATAGCGCTGGGATCCGGACAGGAAGCGCAGGCTGTGGACACGCAGAGCCTCGGGGAGGCCGGCAGAGACCACGCTGCGCTGCTGCCTTTCCTCTGAGGAAGAAAGTAGAAGTTGTGCGTGAGGAGGAGGTGATGGGGGATTGTCTGTGCTTTTGAGATGATCACTATGGAAGCTGTGGGGAGGGCTGAGAAGAAGAATTGAAATGAGTTAGGGTCACCTGTGAATAGTACGGTACTCAGGGAAGAAATAAAAGAATGAATTTTGGAGCAGGGTGAAGGCAATGAAGGAGAGAGAGAGGGAGCCAGTCATATCTACGATGTTTAAGGAGGAAGTACACAATTCACTATGTCCACAGCATTTGAGGGCAAAGAGAAGCCATGAGTTCATATTTTTTGCCCAATTACGGAGATAGAGAAGATTAGAGGAAAAGCAGGTTTAGGATTCTCCGGTCTCACAGGGGCCAGTGGGTTGAGAATGTGTGGAGAGGCAGATATCATGAAATGTCTTATTGGGCATGGCCGCAAGAGCAGGTGTTGGGGTGGTAGGTGTTCTGGAATGCTGCAGTTGGCTCTCAGAACTTCAGAATGCTGCCCACCACATGGACATGGGCCAGAGTTGCATCCACAGTGCCCTTCTGTGGTCACTTTGGTCACCAGGTTATGGGTCAGGGGGGACTTGGGTTAGTATAGCAGCGAGTGATGCCCACGCCTATTACACACCCTTGAGCCCCACCTGAAACTCTTTTCTTCAAGGGAGAATCTGTTCACTCTCTTGCCTAATAATTATCCTTTCACTTGAAGGAAATCTAGCTGACTCCAGACTCATTTGGTTCCCAAAGAAAAGGGTAGCCTCTGCGCAAAGAGGAATATTATATGCATGAAAAGGAATTATTAAGTGACACGATGCCTGTGCTGTTTCAAATGGGAAGCACAGTATGATTTAGTCTCTTTAACAGTATATGAGCCATCCAGCAGAATAGGTGCTTGCCTGGCAAGCACAAGGGCCTGAGTTCAATCCCCAGTTCCACCGGGGGAGGGCATTGTATGAGCCATAGAACTCGATAGACATATAGTAGAGATTATGTCTTACATGTGTAAGAGCTAGCTATATCTAAGCATTAAATTTTGGTAGGAAATTGGTCCTGTGTTGAGAAATAATTTGAAAAAAATATTGATGTTTCATGGAAAGAACAGCAGAAAGCATAAAGCTGGAGACAGTGAGTGGCCCTGGGCAGAGGGAGCCTGAAACACAAGCACCACAAGCTGACCCTGCTGGGCCGAGCAGGCAGGGTCGTGCTTACAGAGTCCCCCAAGGCTGGGAACTGCACAAGCACAGTTATCAGAAAAGTTCATCTTGGTACAAAACATATTCGGAAAGTTTCAGTGTAGGAAGAGGAGGGTTGGACAGTAAGGCTTAACCTTCGGCCCCTGCAGTGTCCGCAGTGCTGAGAAGTAAACACTTACATTGTTCCTCTCCGTGGAGGCAGGGCCACCCTGGCACACGTGTGCGCTCTTGCACCTGGGATCTGTACGATGAGTGCCGGCAGAGGCACCTGAGAGCCATGGGCCTCACGGCAGCTTCTTGTCAGCAGAAGTGCCTGGCTCTGGTCGTGGTTTCCAAATGCTCCTGGAAAGCCTGCTGTCTCCAGCGGCCGCATTTTCCATTATGCGTTTGCAACTTGATGTTTGCGCAGCCACTCACTCAAGACAGCGTTCTTTACTCTTGACATTTCTCAGTGTCATTAATCTTATCAGATCTTAATTTAAATGTTCTCCACATTAAATTAAACATTAATCTACCTGGAATTTTGTTTAATTGCCTGACAACAACGTCCACCTGCTTAGGTTATTTTGATAGCTGATCACAACACAGATAGATGGTGTCTTCAATGTGGTACAACGATTTGCTATTTAGAAGGAAGGCTTAGTAGGCCAGGCAGTGGGAACGCCATCTCAGCACACTGTAGGCTGCACTCTCCTCTTAGTGTGAAAAGGAAAGTTGGAAGCTCTCCCTGGACCACCTACTGAGAGGCCCAGCGCAGGACGGCCATGAGGCCCAAGATGAGCAGCACATCCGCCACTTCAAGTTGTGATATTTGCAGTGTGTCACAAACTCAACAAGCAGTAACTCTCTCTCAAGAGAATTTGACAAAGGAAGTGGCCTTTTCTTGTCCTACTCTGAAAAAAAAGGTTTATTTTTTCTTTTCTTTTTTTTTTAGTTTTTTAGTTTTTTTTAGATTTATGGCTTTTTTTTTTTTTTTTTTTTTTTTTTTTTTTTTTTTTTTTTTTTTTTTTTTTTTTTTTTTGTGTTCTCT
>PVJA010000067.1:0-180673 GCA_004027025.1 Myocastor coypus | reverse complement strand
CAGAGCACAGGGCATAGATGTTATAATTTTTCAAATCATTACTAGTACAACGAAATTTCTTCTCATGGAACTAAGAGAAAGTAGTTGCATACATAATCAGATGTTCCACAACATAATGTGCCTAAGGAGTCACTTAGAGAGAAAATATTCTTTCAGGCTTTCAGAGAGCAAACTGGTCAAGCAATGGCCGTGACTCATCCAGATGACTGACCCTGACAACAGTTCTACACAGTTGCATAGTTCCAAAGTAAATCCTGAGGGGATTTGACTGACCTTGAGCAACACAAAAGTTACATGTTTTGCAATACAGGTCATGCTTACACTTGTCCTTAACCACCCAGAAAAAAAGTTTAACCACAAGGCATAAAACAGAAAGCTAATTTGAATGCAAAGCTGTAAAAGGTTTAAATCAACAGCTTCCAGCATTGCCAATTTTACCAATAACCCACTGTGATTATCGAACATTGGAGTAAAGGTTTAAAAGGAAACAAATCAAAACAAATAATTTGGGTGAGTCAGCTATTTTCAGATATTCATTTAGCTATACTTCTTATTAAATTACATTGAGGTAAGACATCATTAAAATACGCCGTGGGTGGTGGTGCACACCCGTAATCCCAGCGCTTGGGAACCCCTGTACCTCTCAATGTGAAGCCAGACTTAGTTCAAGTCCAGCCTCAACTGTATAGCAGAACTCTAACTCAAAAAGACAAAAATTGACAAAAGAAAAAAAAAAAAAAAAAAAGATTTATCAATGTGGGCTTCAATAAAGCAGTCACACTGCTTAAAGCCATTTCTGGTGCCACACCCTAGCAGGCATGACCTCTGCATTGTGATTGGCCTAATGGTCTACAGTTATTGGCACTGATCCCAGTGCCAATTAGATGCAGATTTCTTGCTCATTCTTACCTATTCATGCTTTATTTTATTCCTTTTAGAAACTGCTTTCCACAAGGCCATATGGACTGCAGAGGTTTTACCTTAGCATTGCTAACCCTCTCCCCTTTTCTTTCATACTGTATTCCTTTTCTGCTGTGTGTCTAATTCTCTCCAGGATGTTCCTGGGACCATCTCTGCTGCCCACCAAAGCATGTGCTTGCTCCTGTCTCCTCTCCTCCCTTTTGAAGCCGCATGTTCTCTGGCGAGATGTGATCTTCTCAAACACTTTGCTAACTGGACTTATGACGCCCATACGTATAGCTCTGAATCCATGTAACTAAACTGATAGTAGATATAATCTCTTGGAAATTTCACAGGTACTGTAAGCTCCCAACCCTATAAAAACATGCTCACCTTTTTAACCCAAACCTAATCTTCCTTTCCAAAGCCTGGCCCCACAGGCTTCCCAAATGTCCAAGTCAGAAACCTGGGCCATCCTTGATTTCTCCTTCATCACTGAAACCTTCTCAGCCCCCTCTGTACCCTTCATCTCCAAATCTTCACAGAGTGTTGGCGTTCTCTTATATTTTCACACTTCATTCCACACAGTTCCACTACCCCTTCTCCTTTAACTAGTGCCCTGAGCTCTTCAGGGCTCTCCTTGCCTTAATTCTTATTCTCCATAAACCGATCCTATGAAAATGCAAAATTGATCACATTAATTATTGCCTTTAGGAAGTCGACCTCCAGCACACAGCATGGTGAAGTGATGTGTGCTATCCTCACGCCATCTCAGACAGGTCCTCGGCCTCACTTCCGGCCGTCTCTCCCATTAGTCTCCACCATCCTGCCATATCGTCCCCTGTGTGCCTGCAGCTATCAGCAGACATTTTCCTGTCCCTGGCCCCTTGCCAGTCTGATTCCTCTGCCTGAAATACCTTCCTCTTCTTGGCCACTTCGCTCCCTCCCTGTTGTCACCCAGGAAAGTGCTTCTAAAACTCGTGTGAGTTGCCAGGAGATCTGAGTAAGAGCAGGTTCATTCCAAGGGTTCAGGCAGGCACAGAAGGTTCTGCATACCCAACACTTGCTTCTAGACTAGTGCTGATAATCGTGAGGTGACACTCGAAACAGGAAGGCCCTAAAACCCCCATTACATTCTACCCACTCTGCAAGAGTCAGCTGGCCTCCTTTCACCCTGTGCCACACCCTAACAGGCATGACCTCTGCATTGTGATTGGCCTAATGGTCTACAGTTATTGGCACTGATCCCAGTGCCCAGCTCGTAGAAAAACCCCAACACCCCCTCTACACGCTCTGCAGGAAGCCTTATCCCAGGATAGCTATTGTGGCAGTTGCATCTACTTTGTGCTTGAAGAACAAATACATCTTCACTGGCCTACAGCCCTGCCCTCAGGTTGCGAATGCAGTGCAGGTATCCAGGAGCACAGTCGGCACCTTCCAGGCCCTCAGCTGTGCATGCTCTCTGATGCCCTGAATTCTTCCACACATAGCCATCAGAATGGGCATGTGTTAGCTGCCTTTTACCCAGGGGAAAATCTTTCTGCTACTAGCAAAGTGCAAAACTTAACCATCAATGTCCAGAAATATAGGCATCATGAAAAATTATAGACAATACCACGGTGAGATTTTACTATCTAATTGATTTGTGTTCAATACTATTATAAAGCCTTGCACTTGTTCAAAGGTATTTGCATAATCTATTGCCTGACATGAATAGTGGAACAACTATTAATTAATTAGTTAATCAGAACCAACTTGCTGTACTTTTGAGATGAGGGCCACTCATCTCAAAATATCTTCAGATTTAGGAAGCACCATTAAATTTGACTGCCGAAATGAAAGAAGCTTAAGATTACTCATAAACAGGTCACAGAAAAATATAGGCACAGTGGTTATACTTTATGCATCCTAATTGATACATTACAGAAGCTGAGGTAAATTTAGGGCACACATTGTCTTTACTTGTTACGGATAAAAAATTTGTCTGACAAGAACATAATAAGATTCAGTGCTTTACTTACCTGATAGAAGAGGAATAAGCTCTCATGAACATTAAAGCATTTTCCCTTCTTCATTGGAAATTTTGAGCAGGGGAGAAATAGGCAAATGAATAAAACATGGTAATAGAATGTAATAAAGCTGAAATTGAGACATATCCACTAAGTAAGATCACAGATAGCATACAAATTTCACTGACCATTAAAATGACTTGTCAGGCAAGATTATGATATTTTTAATCCCTAAAGTAATTATGTGCTAAGTCTTACAGAGTTTGGATTCTATTAAAATTTTTAAGAGTATATGAAAATGGATTAAAGTTTTAGCTTCCTAGATTTAACATTCATTTTTAGGGTGTCACAGCTCAGCAGTTTTAATGATCATTGCCAGATAATTCTGCTCTTTAGATGGACGTAGAGATAGCTTCATGAACAGCTCACCAGCTGTACACCAAGGGTCCAGGTAGGGAGGCGGCAGAAGGGACGGACTTCCATGGGATAAATGCGGCCCCTCAGCCCCTCCACCTTGTCCTCTAGGACATGTGTAAGGACAAACGTAGCAAGTTTCCAGTGGAATCTTGCAAACCTGCTGGTGATAGTGGATCTGGGAAGAGGCCTAGAAGGTTTGCTGTGGATTCCTAATGCTAATGTCTTCTATGAAATTGTAATGTGCAAGCAGGAGTGTGTGTGTGTGTGTGTGTGTGTGTGTGTGTGTGTGTGTGTGTGTGTGTATGGGTGTGTCCTGCTATCAGGAATTAAATAAGAATGAATTTTCTAATGTGACCGAGTTTTTCAAAGCTTATTTTTGTTATGCCTTTTTGTTGATAAATAAATATAAATAAAATTACCATTCTAAAGAAAAAGATGAGGGCCAGCCAAGTAGCTCAGCGAGGAAGACTTGCAAGCAGGTGCAGGGGCCATGGTTTCGATCCCCAGGCCCACAGTGCTGGCCCTACCCCCCAGGGTGCGCTGAGATGGCCCATGAGACTGGACGTGGTGCTGCACACCTGTAATCCCAGCTCTTGGGAGGCTGTAAACAGGCGGATCACTGAGTCCGATCTAGCAGTGAGACCCTGAACACCCTGTAGGCCTTTCCCTAACAACAATAAAAAGATGGTGTTATCTACACACACACACACTGTTGTTGCCCGCGTGAAATATCTTTCGTATACCATTGGTCTACAGAAATACATATAAGTGATGAAGAAATAAAGGAGATAAGCTGAGAGTTAGGGGTCACAGAGCCAAAAGTTTTGCACATAATGACATTTGCTAATTTAGCTTAATTTTCATCAATCAATTCCAATGGGAATCCAGTCTCTTTTTAAAAAATGAGAATTATTTTTTCAGCACATATCTTAGATGGAAATACATCCAGTAGATCCAGGTTTTCTCTCCAAGCAAACAGTAATTTGAAAGAACTAAGCAATTGGTGTTGTAACTAGTGTTCTTCTCAGATAAAGTGTCAGGAAGGAAGAGAATCTATAACAATCACCAAACACCAAATTTGAGAATTTTATTCATAGATTTCTCTTCCTCCGATATTATTTAAAAAGAAGTTCTTAAGTGAGTGCTTTTGACCCAACTAAATCTTTTTGCCTAGAAATAGAGAAAAATATTTAAAATTTAAAGAAATCACATTAACAGATATATTTGTGTATATAAATCTTGTACATAATAGTCTGAAGTGGTAGAATATTCAGATTGGTCAAAAAAGACTTTATGAAATTATTTCGATTGAATCAACGAATTTTTGTGAGTTGAGTTTCAAATAATTTTTCAAAAAAGAATAAAGTACTGATAATCTCCTCTACCTTAGTCTACTCTTGACAGAGATATAACATACACATAATTATTTAAAAAAATATTGTCGTCTGAAGGTGTCTTACACATTGAAATGTCTAGCTATGGGATGATCTCCAGGCTCTTTGCATTAGAGAAGAGGCAGGACAGACTTCAGTACACGGGGAGATAGGTCAGCAGCGTAAGTGCCTGTCTGGCAAGCACCAGGTCCTGAATTTGATCCCTGGGCTCCAGTAGAAACAGTGGCGATGCCCAAGCATTTGGCCAGGCTGGCCTTTCCGACCTAAGTTGATGAAATCTCCGCACAGCGCACTGCGAGACATACACGCAAAACTCACTGCCCAGGCTCGGGGTAGCTTGAGAGACCAGAGTGGCTGAGGATTGAAGCTGAGGAACAGGAACGAGACAGACACAGGCCGAGAGGGGCCCGAAGTGTTTTAAAGTTGCCAGCATGTCTTCCTCACAGCCCAGGAATGCCATGGGGTCTTAAGTGCAGGGACGGGGCTGGAGGGCAAGGAGGCGTGGCCTGGGCTCAGGGCAGTCGGCCTGCCATGCTCTGATGCCCCGCTCTGCTCCCATCACTCCCCGCATCCATGTCGGGCACAGGCTGTGCTTGCGAGAGAAGATCCAACCCAGAGAGCACTCGAGCACTCTGGTTTCTAATTTAAGAAGGACATCTGCCAGGCAGCGCATGCGATTCCACGGCTGTTCTCGGACTATTCTCTCCAATGTCCACCTTTTATTATATGATGTTCACGCACAGCATGAACTTTGCATGTAAATGATGTGGTAAAGTTCAATGATTGGATGAAGGCTTTGTGTTATTATATTAAAGAGAATAAAAATAAAAATGATACAGAATTTCAGAAAACAAAATAAGACCGTTGTCTTCAAAGTCGCTGTTGGGTATAAGTTGATGATTGATTCTGCCAGGATGGAAAACCCAGCTGCTGCTTAGCTAAGCTGTCTCTTCCCCATTATCAGCTGACATTTAAAATACAAATTTTGCTTCTTTTTAGAAATTTGAGTATAAAATAGCAATTCTTATGGCAAGACAGAGCCGATCATTTACAGAGGAATGAAGTACAAACTGCTCCCCTGACCCTGGCTTCCGATTTCAGTGGGACTGCAAGGAGCATGAGGGATTTATAGATAAAGTATCACTGTGACAAGAGACTCTGTTATCTTTTATGGGGCAGAGAAGGGAAGACAGCCCGTGGCAGCTGAGCTGCCGTGCGCACGCGCGCCGCCTCCGTGCACCTGGAGGCCTGCAGATGCTGCGAGACACACTCACACAAGCTGATGTTGCACTGTAAATAGGCACCTCCCCTTTAAGCGTTACTAAAAATCTATTCCTAAACTTGTCACTAATACAGTATCAGGAAATGGGGCTCTGCTAAGCAAAGGAAGACTCCAGATCTTATGCCTGCAGGCCATTTATTATGCCTAATGAATTTGCAGTATAATGTATTGCACATGTCACATTTAGAATAATTTTACTTAAAAATTAAAAAAAATAAGCAATAAGATGCAGAATATCTTTATTCAACATTGATTGATTGGCCTTCTATAAGAAAGAAATTTTGGGCCAGTGAGATAGCTCAACAGTCTAAAATGCCTGCTTAAGCAAGCTTAAGAACCACAGGAACTGCAGTTTGATCCCCAGAACCACATGCTGCACCAGCACCACCACCAGGGTGAGCTCAGCTGGCCATAACATAAAAAAGAAGGAAATTTTGCTTTATATTAACCAAGGTTTTACTTGGTTGTGTTCATCGGTACTTGGTTTCTTTTATTACTTCCCATTGGAATTATCCATTCCAGTATTGCAGATTTTAGCAAAATTTTCACATCTTTAATTAGATTGAATCTTCCATACAATCGTCGATGCCTCAAGATACTTCCACAGCAGTTTATTTGAGTAGGCACCCCATCTAGGGCAAAAAAGTTAAAGCCTGTATTTCAAGAGAAGATTAAAATGAAAAATAACTAATTGATTAAAATAGCTCATTTAAGAAATCATTCTATGGTCTTAAATTTTAAAATATAGTATGCTACAATATTTCTGTAACAGGAAAATTGTCACATAAAATATCTTTTATTTCTCGAGGCTATGCTTGCCTTAACATAATTGAGTGTCTTCATTGATAAAGTAACTTAGAGCTGGAATTCATTCTGACGTCGACATTCACAACGTGATGTATTGAAGTACGAATGTCCACGTGTACAGGAAGTACGCTTGAAGTGCTTAGGAAGACTTTCTTTCTCAGCTGTTTACCCAGCAGCCCCATCTTCTCTCACTGCTCTGTTAATCCATGTCTAGATGGCGCAGTTTCAGTCACTGACAAGATTGTGGTGGACCGGTTTCTACAGAGATGCTGTTTAAATGAAGGGAGAATTTAGTCCTTGTTAGGTAATTTTCTTGACACACTCAGCCTGATAACTGCCAGTTCAGAATATTGCTTTTCTAGTACCTGAGGAATAGATGAAATTTTTTCTAGACCAAAGGATCCATAAGGTAAATGTGTGAATACGGCTGTTACACAGCTAATTGTTTACTGCTATGCTCAGGATTGGATTTCCATGAAGTTTGTCTTTGAACATCGTGTAGTCCACGTTCAGGAAGCCCACCTACAAATGGAATCTATGATTGTCCCTCTTCCCATCTGCCATTGTTCTGGGGTCCTTCGCTCCCTGTGTCCTGTATGTGCTAAAGAGTGGTGACATCACCCAAGGCCAAGGCATTAAATGGAAGTTATCAGAATGCACAAATTGTCCAAGGACAAAGGCAGTCAGAACAGGTGGAGGAGAGAGTGCAGGTTTTGTCACAAGTTGCCAGGGGAGCTTTGGGGCACGGGCACCATGGGAAAGGGACAGTAAGAAACCCCACCTTGAGCCTTCGATCCCTCTAGCAGGGAGTCGCAGTGTTTGTCACCATCCTTCCAAAGGCTAAAGCATGCTGCGGGTCCCTGTGGATGAGGCTCTGTGAAAGTGCACTTCCCCGTGCCTTCTGGTAGTGACAAAGGCGTGCCATTCAGACACAGACGACCTCTCCGTCCTTAAGCCTTGGCTATGACTATGCAGCATGAAGTGGCTTAGAAGTTGTGACCACCAGCACGGTGGTGCTGAGCACGAACGTGTTAACTTCCAGGAGTTCCATGGAGTTCGTGTGGTGTTAAGTAAAAGTGACAAAGTGAGGGATGTGATCGCAGGAAAACATGTTCTAGGATGAAATTTGGAAGCAGATGGCAAATTGATGAAGCAGTGAGACAGTGATTGGTTACCAGAGAGTACATTTAGCTTCTTCCAATTAAAAAAAAAAAAAAGATTTCACTACTTCATTGCATGCTTCCCCTTTGTGAGGAAGACGTTTAGAATGTCACATCGCGTAGTTGACGTTATTATGAAAACCGGCTCCTTGCGCTTCACGTAGGTAACGAGAGGCCCCGGAAGTGGGCCAGTGGATCTGGGAATTCTAAACAAAGCTGTGAGAATGAAATATGCAATCGAGGGATCACACTTAAGAGGCTCGAAACGTGAATGTTTAATCAGAAGAGAAGCTGTAGAACCTGAGCAGCGTAGGGTGAGTTGCCACGACTCTGCATTTGAGGAGGAGCAAAGCTTCCGGTCCGTCCATCCGTGCATCCGACCATCCACAGCGCAGATCCTGGTCTTTATATTTTGTACGTAATGCAGCCTCTGCACCCCTCCCCACCCCGCACCGCCTTCGGCCCTTTCCCTACAGATTCCCTTGGTATGTTTCTTGACTACTTGACTTCTAACCATTTCAGCATGCCGGCGTCTGACTTCTTTGCTAGTTTAGTCATGCTGAATAACGGCTATCCATTGCGACAGCTCCTGCTTACAGTTGCTTCGGCTCAGGAGTCCAGCGCGACTCAGCTCGCTCTTCTGTTCAAGGTCTCGGGAGGCTGAAGCTGAGATATTGACTAAGTTGTGCTCTCCCTGGAGAGCACAGATGAGGAAAATCCCGCTTCCAATGAGATCCGAGCTCTCCTCCCCTTGCTGGGTGAGCACCCGTCCTCTGTGCGGGTCTTGAGATGGGGGTGTCATCCCCAGAGTCCCCTCAGCTCCTTGGCTGGTTTCGCACTGGGAAACTGACCCCGCATGCTAACAGCACAGAGAAGCTCTAGTTCCATTCTGTAAATACAAACATAAATAGCAAAACAAGGTGGAGGAAGTGACATCACATTATTGTCGCTATGTTCTATTGGTTATAACTACATTGTAGATCTTACTGTATTCAGGGGAGAGAGATACAGAGCTCTGAAGACGCTGAGCACATGGAGCTCTCCTTCCCCAAAAGTAAGAAAGGTGCATTTCTAAAGGCAGAAGCAAAAAGGAAAGAATTGAGCGCATTTTACTCAGCAAGGCAGCTCCCCTACCTGGGAGCAGTTTCTCTGCGTTGGCAGTGTTACCAAACCTAACAGCTGAATGGTGGGAATGAAGGATTGTGACCCCCAAGGGTGCAGAGGCGAAAATCAGAGTCGGTGAGATTCCACGTTTTATCTTAAAAAGTTGCCGTGTTCTGTTCAAGAGAACAGATGGGGAGACGCGGATGCCTCTGTTTGTTTAGAATTTGTAAGAATTAAACATCATCCTGATTCCTAGAGCTTCAGAATAGAAAGAAAACACGGTAACTCCACTTCTAGGGATTGTTTTGGTTGTCCTGGGCTACAGGGAAGCAAAAGCAAGCAATCTGAAAAATTCTGTTGTCTGTCTACTTTGGAAAATAGAAAGCACAAAATTTGATTTATTTTTTCCCTCAATGAATATATATACAAATATTTTAAAGTAAGGTTTATTTAGCTCAGTTAGTGGAGCTTTCAGTCCATCCTCAGCTGGGGCCAAGGCAGAGTGGCACATGGCAGAGGACAGCAGTGCATGGTGGGAAAAAAGAATAGCAAGGGCAAAAGGAGGGGAAGTCTGTCTCCGCTGTGCTGCATCCCGGCTCTGCGTCCCAGGCGGGGAAGCACTCGCACCCACCATCCCAGCAGGTCACGCGTTAATCACACACGCTAGCAGTCCAGTCCTCTCTGAGGGGACAGCTAGAGACAGGCCGCGACACGCGGTATGTGGAGGAGACACAGCCGCATTTCTCTTCTGTCTCTTCTGTAGCTGGGCACGGAGCTTGTGCTTGTATCTCTAGTGTGTCTGGGGTTGTGATGTGTGTGACACCGTGCCTGGCTCTTTCAGCTTCTTTTCTTTTCTTTTTTTTTTTTTTTCTGGCATATTTTTAAATATTTTGTTTTCTGTTTTTTCTAATTTTATTACTTTTAGTAAGAAATAACAGTGAGACAATTTCTAAACACGTTAGTAGTACAGCCACAATAATTAACACAATGCATATTGTTCTCAGAGTACAACATGCAGACATGAGAACTTTTCTAAACACTGTCAGTACAAGCATTTCTTCTCATTGAGCTAAGGGACAATAGTTGTGTGATAGCCAGTATTCCATAATAGTAGCGGGTCATCAGCAGAGCTGGCAATGTCGGAAACGGTTGACATGAGCCTTTTGCAGCTCGGCATACTAATCTGGATTTACATTTTGTGCCTCATGGTTACACTTTTCTGCCATGTGTTTAAGGCAAAATTAAAGTTTTATCTTTTTTTTTTTTTTTTTTTTGTCTTTTTGAGACAGGGTCTCGCTGTGCAGTTCAGGCTGGCCTTGAGCTCACTTTGTAGCCCAGTCTGGTCTCGAACTCACACCGATCCTCCTGCCTCAGCCTCCCGAGTGCTGAGATTACAGGCGTGTGCCACCATGCCTGGCTTAAAGTAATTTACCTTTAAATTCCCTAAGAACTACTCATCAAAGATAAGAAAGGCTGAACAGTTTTATAAATTATGTTCTCTATTCTCATCTTATGATTGAGAAATATTATCTTTATTGGTCTGTTATTCTTTATTATTCCTTTATTTATATTGGTCTTTATATTGGTACCAATGTATGCCTAAAAGTCTCAGCATATATTACATTTTATGGAGAATAATTATTGAATATAAATCAAAATTATTTAAAGAATGTGTTTCATTCTACCATGTGACCTCTCCTAAGAGGATTCGGTGTCTTTTTGCTTTGACCCTGTGAGCAATAATATAGGGCAGTTGGGGTCAGTTGCTAGCAATTGCACCTTACGGACAGGCAGCTGCTCAGCAGACAGACATGGCTGTTCAGGACTGGCCTGGCGGCTGGGGTCCCATGGTGTTTGCGTCTTCCCACAGTGTGCAGAGAGCCCTTCCAGGCCCAGCCTGGCTGGGACAGCTGAACTCTGTGCAAAGCCAGTCAGGCACCAACCCTAGTGGGGAAGCCAAACACTGTTTTTCTCTTACACTTGTGAGAGCTGAATTTTAATGGTTCATTTCTTAGATTTTTCAAATGAAAATATTTTACATTTCATAAATATAAACCAGAATTGCATTCTCCTATGGGAAAGAAGTTCCCTGAATCAGAAAAAAGTATATATCATTAGTTCTCTTTGTGGTGTTTGATGTGTTTTTTTTGAACAGTGAGAGAAGTACATAAATGGTTTGAAATATCAGCACCCAAGTGTGTGGGGGCTGGCTGCTCTAGAGCCGCTGTGTTACTTTTCTTTTTACATTATGAGAAAGAATGTGTAAAGATGCCTTCAGGACCAGTTGTAAGTTGAGTTTGGGGCGGTGCTATCTAGGCAAGGCGGTTTGCTCTGGTCTGCGAAAGTAGGCCACAAACCAAGGCGTTCGTGCAGTGAGGAGACCAAAGCGTAGAAAGAGAATTCAGTATGAATTCAGCGAATTTCCAGTGGGGTGCCCCAGCCTGGCTCCTTTGGCCTCCTAGGAATCACTGACTTATAACAAACTAGATATAGATAGATATAGACATAGATACTATACATTGCATATTATGTCTAAATATATTTCTGTATTATCATTTGTGAAACGATTTGTGGGCCAAAAGATGTGCACAAGCTTTGGCATTACCCTTGTCAGGCTCAGTGAGGTGTAACTGCTCCTCTTCAGAGACTCTAAGGGGGGTACGGAAGTTTGACCAGAAGTGATGAGTCTACATTTATTGGATGTGAGCTGTAAATGGACAATGGGGCAACTTTGCAGCGAGCGTTGAAAAGATTAAACTGAGTGAAGCAAATACAGTTGGAAATATATGCTGCAGAAACACATCGAATCTGCACTTTTCAAAAATGGTAAATTGATTTTTAGCAGGTGTGTTTTAGATCTGGCATGCCCTAAAGGTGATATACGAAAATACTCCCTAACATTTTTCCTGAGATGTTGATGAAAAGACTGGCTACATATTCTGACAAGAGTAAACCTTTAATAGTTTACCAGTAACGTCACCAGAAATTAAAGCTAGATATTGTTTGGTAGGCTAGCTAAATCAAAAACTTAAATCTACATCATACTATGTGAATGTCCATTCTTTTTAAAAGGATATAAAATATTACTGGAATGAATTGTTAATTATGCACTGAGAATGGGCTTTTTTCATATGTGACTAAAATAAGGATAGCTCAGGGCCATTTCAAACGATGTGGTCTTCAGGCGCCGGGACCCGGGTTCGATTCCAGGCATGCACTGCCATTCCCTCTCCCAGGGCGCCCTGAGACAGCGATTGAGACTGAGTATGGCGGTGAGTGCCTATAATCCCAGCTCTTGAAAGGCTGAAAACAGGAGGATCACTACGAGTCCCATCTTTGTAATGAGATGCTATAGACCCTGTACCAAATAAATTTTAAAAAAAAGAAAGAAAGAAAAAGGAAAGCATTCAGATGAGAGGTTGTCCCAAGTCGACCTAATATCTGTTCATGTGGAAGAGATGCCTAAAAACTTTTCTTCCTTTTCTGATTGCTACCCGCGTGCGTCACCATCTCAACGCCCTCGATGCTGCCTTGCGAACGGGCTCCCTGTGCCGGGCTGCTGCAGAGGGCCCTCTGTAAACGGGCCCAATCCTTCCAGCGCAGCTTCCTCCTGCCTGCTTTCTCCTCTGCATACTGCGGCCTTGTGCAGCTCATTCTCGTTCTCCGAGCACACAGCACCCTTTCCGGCTGCCATTCTCCGGCCAGCACCTTCTCCCGTGCCGGATCACCCTTCCGTCTCTTTCTCCCGAACTCCTGCGGAACCCGCGGAGCTTGCACGGAGCTTGGGCTCGTCTGGCTTCAGCTGCCTCCTCGTTCTCCAGGAACTGGTTGCCCGGTCTGCCCTGTCCTCTGTGCATACAGAAGCCAGCTTCCATCGCTGTACACAAGGGTTTCATGAAGCTGGGTGCCTAAAACCTTATAGAAAATCAGTAGGTGTGGAATAATAGAGCAAACAAGCGCATTAAGTGGAGAAAGCTACTGCTGACGCAAACGAAGAAAATTAGGTACCGAATTTTTCAAACGAAAAGAAACCAATGTTTTTGCTAAGATATTCCTCTCACTGAATAACTCAGCCTTAGAGAAGTTAAACTACTTATCCATGGTCACTGTTGTGGGCAGAGTTCGCAAGGGAATAGATGAAATGTGGGACATGCATGAGTCCAGCTGAAGGCCGAGTGTCCACAACAGTGGCTCACCCATGTCCATGGAAAGCATCGACACTAGGAAGGCCCACGAGCCAGTCGTGGAAGCTGGACAGTGCGCCTTGAGGTACAGGGTGTGTAAAGCTGGAAGGCGATGCTCAAGGGAAAGAGGAGCGCTCGCCCAAGAGAGCTGCAGTCGCCGCTGCCACAGAGACCAGGCAAGCTCCGCCTCCACAGAGAACAGCCAAAGGTGGGTCGGGAAAAGCAGGCAGAGCCCGCCTTCTCCTGGGACACCAGCAGCACACTGTCTCCTCCTCCTGTTCTGCTTTTGTACATTCAAGGATTCAAGCAGCAGTCCTTGGGGGGCCCTCCACACCCAGAGCCGTGCTGACTCCCTCCAGCTGGGAGTCCCCACTCAAAGTGACCATTTGTTAATCCACCCCGTCAACACACTCGAGTGCAAACGAACCAAGACTGAAAGGCCCTGTCATCTAGGAGTTCTGTACCTCGTGCGGATCATGAAGGATCCGGTGGACGAAGCTTGTTCGGTTAATCTTCATTGTCAGTGTGGATGGATTAAGTGGCCCCCGGAGAGGTAAGGACGCTGTGGCGCTGTGTGGATTATTGGGCAGATGCTCACAGCTAGACATGCTGCTATGGGGCCGTGGGAAGCTGCAGAAGGCGGGTGACACGGTCTGGCCCAGGACTTTGGTGTCAGCCACGTGATACTACCCTTTGCGCATAGCTGGACCTGGGCAGTGCGTGTTCCTTCTCGGCAACATCCTGCAGAGCTGCCGATGGTCACTGCCCCGTGCTGGGCTTCCTGCTGCCCTGAGGGAAGCGGCTCTCCATCACGTCCCACTGACAGGCAACCATGACCGGAAATCAGAGTCCAACCCAGTGCCAGTCCCCAAGCCTCTGCAGCTCGAAGCCAAACTCCGCTCCTCGGAGGTATCGCGTGTCTGCGCGCTACAGTAGGAAACGTTCCCACTGATACAGAAAATTCTCTGTGCAAGCTGCATCCTGATTGCTTGGAATTCCGTCGTCACCTAGAAAGGTCTTGAGATATGGAGGACAAGTGAATGCCTGAAATATTTTCCGTAAGCTATTGTCTGCGTTTTTATTATTTACTGCAGCGATTCGTGAAGCGCATAATTTTAGTTTTACACTCAGTGAAGTGGTACTCAGCACTTTACATTAATACGCATCTCTAACTCAGGGCCTTTAACTTCTTTCTTTTTTCTCAGCTGACATTAACTTTTACTTTCTAGTACTTATCCTAATGATCTGTGGGGCACTTTTATACTTTTAAAATATGAAATTGTCTACTTCACTATAAAGCTTCAGTAATTCTGTTGAAAATATATTAATTTTTACATGGAAATGAGCTCAAACAAGTCCTAAAATAGAAACCTATTTGTATAATCACACGAGAAATATTTAAAATAATGCAAATGACATAGTGAATTAAAAAATAATTTTGCGTTGCAACAGCTGGTGCTCAATAAACAATTTTTTAAAAATCATGAAAAGAATTTAAGCAGGCATAAAATTAAGGCAATTGTCTTAGTTTATTAAAAGGGAGTCTTGATATTTTTCTTTGAAGAAAAAGTATTGATTTCAGGCACAAATATAAGCAAGACATTGTACAGCAGAGACATTTATTTTCTCCCCGGTTCTGTAAAATCACCAATTACACAAAGCTCTCTTGTGTCCTGCACCAACATGCAGACAGCACAGTTGAATCCATTTATATCTTTTCATCACAATCCCCTGGCTTATTCACAACCACAAGTCAAGAACACAGTAGTGATCTTCAAAGAATATTATGTTACATCAAAACATTTTATAGAAAATATTCTGAGCTAACTTCTTAGAACAGAGCAGTCACTGAGTCAGAAGAGAGCCAGCAAAATGCTTTCTGATGATCATGGAAGATTTGTGATATCTATTGTTGCTTATTTTTTCTCAGATAAGCTCACGCAGGCAATATGGCACACATTGAACGTGGAGGAGAATATTCTCACAGCCATTTCAAAAGAGTCTTGCCCTGTTTTTCCTTTCCATAAGTTCATTTGGAGGGCTTGAAAACAGAACCAGTTGGATTTTAAAATTGTAGGTAGCACATCACGCTTTGTAGCCAGTTCCGCCTTTCCTCTAGGTGGCGCCCAGAGCCTCACGCAGTCATGGGCAGGCTTCCAGAGGTGGTGATGGATTCATGGTCCAAGGCTAGGAATGTGGGGGTCAGTGTTACACGGCCGAAAGCCTGGATGCAGCGTAAGGAAGGGAGAGAGGCTTGCTCTCTGCTGCCGCTGCTCCCCTTTTTGCTCCTACTGTCTTGCTGTTTTCCGTTGCCATGAGTACCTGCCCTCTGCCATGGCGCATGTTGCCATGAAACGAGCCAAGTATGGACTGAAACGTCCACAAACTATGAACTAAATAGACATTTTCTCCCTTAATTCTGTGTGTCCAGTAGTTTGTCCAAGCAAGGAGAAAGAAGCAACCCAGATAGCACCTGTCCGCTCCCCTTGCTTAGAGCTATGGCGTAGCGCCCTGCGGGAGAGCTGAGCTCTCTACTTGCTTCAGCGCGATCCCTAGAGTGCCACAGGCAGAGGCCCTCTCGGTGTCAGTGATTAAAATGCTTTTTGCCATGGACAGTGCAGGGGCAGAGGATCGAGGAGAGCCCAAGCTCTTCATTAATCTGGACGGAAGTCAGGGTAAAGAGCTCGCTGGTTTTCTGTCCACATGGACTACAGGTCTCCACGTGAGGCAAACCTGGTTCACCCTGGACCCTGGACATAGACAATGCCCTACAGACTCCAGTCCGGCACTGTTGTGGCTGCCGCCCTTTCTGCCTGTTGTGACATGCAGCTTTTAATACGCGAGTTTTCATGTATTCTGCTGGCCGGCCATGATCCTGCTTTGTGCCCCACCTGATACCTCGCTTGCTACTCTGTTTCTCCTGAACCTGAGCCCTCAGCAATCTTTGCTCAGAAGAGAATCCAGCCGTTGGGACCCTACGTCCCTGCTGTACGATGTCGAGGGCCCCTGTGTGGGCAGCTTCTCCTGCCGCGTCCCGCCGCACATGCTCAAACCTTTGCCACCCTTATCTTTGTCGGGCATCTCTGATTTCTGCAACCATTTGCCTTAGTTCTGTTTTGGGGTCACTCTTAGGTCTCTGAAATCCTATGAGCCATTCCTCCTTCTCTTTTCTTTCTCTTTTACAGCCTATAAATTCACCAGATACAAAAATGGCTAAAATCAGACTGAAAAACTCAGAGAACTCCACACCTGGCAGAGCACAAACATTCATAGGTAGATCACGGCACACATGACAATGTAACCTCTGTAAGGAGGAGACAAGCCAAAGAGAGTGAAGAATGATGGGTAAAAACAAAGGTTCTAAAACTTAAGACTTAGGCCAGGCATGGTGGTCCCAGCACTTGTGAGGCTGAGGCAGGAGGACCAGTGTGTATTTGAGACCAGCCTGGGCTAGGTGGGCCAGTTCAATGCCAGCCTGCACTGCATAGCGAGACCTTGTCTCAAAAAGACAAGAATAAATAAGTATTTAAAAAATCAAAATTTAAGACTTCAATAAGTAAATGAGGATCTTTGAAAAAATTAGACAAAGGGTTTGCCTCAAGCTGGTGAGCACCAAGAGGAATTTTCATCTAGGAATACTGCTGACAACACAGCTTCCCCTGTACCTGGGCTGCTGCAGCCACACCAGGAGGAACAGCTCTGGGAGCAGAACAGGGACTAAAATCTGGGTCCTGTCCTGCCTCATCTACCAGGGACCTTTTGGGAGAGTAAAACTTGTGTGCCTTGACCCAGTGGCCCTCCGACACGTTGATAGGATGGGAAAGCTTCATTCTGTCACACCTAAATGCTCCATCACCTTGGCTTCAGGACTGTGAAATTGGATAATAGAAACTTTCTTAGACTTTTATCAGTTGAGTAATAGGAATACTTACTACATTTCATGATGCTCAAACTACTGACACTGTTATTTTAGAGGAAAAAATGAAGAATTCAGCTCCAAGGAGGATACCAGGAAAGGCTTCACAGAAATATGTGACCCTCACATCCTGTTCCATGAAGAAATTAGAAATCTTGGAGAGAGTAAAAGAAGCAAATACCTACAGACAGCAGCTAGACTTCTCAATAAAGACAGGTACATGCAGTAACGAGTGCAAGTTGAGGGTATTGGAGAGAATTGCTGTGGAGTTACTAAGGAGAGTAGAAGACATTGATTAATGATTTGCTTACAACAGTTTATGTTGGAGTTTTGAGTGAAATTTAAATATAAAATCATTAATTGACATTAATTTACTTCTCACTTTGTCATGAAAACTTTAAAACAATAAAATTTATTAAGCATTTACTTCTGCATTAAGCATCACAGCAAATAGGAAAAGCTGTCAGGGAATGTCTGAACACAGTTGAAAGCCAATAAATATTATGTAATGGTTTCATTAAAGTGTATTATTGTTATATATGGCTTTCAAAAAGTCTAAGTACATGAATTAGATTTCCTAAAATTTTTAAGAAGAGAAAGATAACATTTATGTGGTATAACTAATTATATGTACTTTGCATGCCAGAGCAAAATTGTCACTATGGAAAAACTAACTTTGTGGTATAATTTATGAAATATCATAGCTGTACTTGTTATTTCCATTTAAATGTTGTTTATAATATTTGTTTTATGCCAAAGGCAGTAGAAAAATAAAATCAAGATAAATAAAATAAATTCATAGAGCAGACTGCAAAGTCTTTCTTAAAAAGCAAATTATTCAGTGCAGTGATGCAGTCACAATAAAAATAATAATAAAAGGAACTTGTGGGAAGGGCATAAAAACATTAAGAAATTTTGATGTAGACAATTCACACATCAGCATTTCCTAGGCATAGAGCTAAAATACTGTGGCCAACTAGAACTTCTTATAAACAGTTGGACATTGCTTAATTTTCAGTTACTTTGCTTTCTTACATTTAGTGTTTTCCACTTGCACAGAAAAATATTGAATAGTTTAGCATTACTATTACTGGAGAAATGTAGAAAGGAACCTTACAGAGCCCCATTCTTCTGTACTTCCACATGCTGTTAAAGACAAAACCACACTACTTAATGCCCTTAGAAGTTTACAATGCATTGCAACTTTTCCAGTTAAAAAAATATGTCTACTGTGTTTTAGAGATGGGGATTTTTCAGAATTGGCTAGATCTAAAGTGTGAGATTCTGGGATTGATTCATGGTGCAATGCTAGGATTAAAGGTATGCATGCTATCTTCTTCCCAGCAGAAACTTTCTGCACCTGAGGTTTACTGAAATGTATCAGCCTTTTAGTGTTCTTAGCTTTGATCAGAACCTTCCATCAAGTACAGCATAAGGCATTCCAGCTCTACTTTTTAATCTGAAATCTCCAAACGTTTCCAAACTCTACCATAAGCCAGTCACAAAGGCTCCTACACCAAATAGTCAGGTATAGTCACAAAAACGACCCAACTCCTGGTACTAAATTCTGTGTTGGTTGCATTTATCTTGTTGTTGAGACAAAATACCCAATGCCCTATTGAAATAAGAAGTGTTTCAGAAGTTTTGTCCTTAATTGTAGAGGTTTCAGTCCTTAATTGACTTGAGTCCAAGACAGAGTAGATGGCAGACAGGAATCACAGAGCAGAAATCATTCATGATGGGCAGGAGCTAGCAATGCAAGCAGGCAGAGGGCTACCATGACTCTTTCTGTCACTTTTGTTTTATCCAGGTTACTTATAGTGGGTAGCATTCATACCCTTAATCCTAGCATCCTTAATACTACCATTGCAACATAAATTGATTCTAGCATCACATGCTGTACATCCACTAACCTCTGAAAAAAACCCACCCATCATTTCATGGGGCTTTGGGTGGGGAGAAATCTAAACGCAAGACATAGCATCTACCCTTCACCCCAAAGACTCTTGTGTATCTCTTTATGCAAAAGGCATTCAGTCTGCAAGACCCACCATATTCCTAGCAACTTAAGTACAACGTTTTTATCATTCTGCTGAACTCCTTGCTCTTTATTCTCAATGTAAATCTAATTAAGAGCCCTCAGTAGTAGCGATGATGTTAACTCAACATTAGACTTTCTTCAAACTTTTCTATGACATTAGTCTACTGCTCTTAATCTTAGTGCTAAGCAAAGTCTCTCGACGGGGGCAGACTGTAGAAAACTTCTTGCCATCGTATAATACACACTGTCTAGAGTCCAACACCAGTGCAGTCCTTCCTTCCCTTTTCCTTTATATTCTCCAGGGATAACCCACCCTAGGGTGGGTGTTCTGTAGCCTAGGGTGTGGACCTGTTGAGTTAATTTAGTTGAGCTACTCTTATTCAAATTGGTATAATCAACTCTCCTTTCTGTATGCCAGAAATATATATAGCATTGCACTCTATGTATTTCCTGTCCTACATAATTATGATTGCAATAGCTTTCTTTGAGTTTTGAAATCAAGAAGGAAATTCTCCCACGTTGTGGTTTTTCAAGATTATTTTCTCTATCCTGAGTCAATTTATTTCCCATCTAAATTTTAAAATCAACTAATTGGAATCTGCTAATTAGTAGTATTCCAGCTAGAGTTTTGATAAAAAATTGTGTTGAATCTATAGATCAACTTGTAGAGTTCAGATTTTCACATTATCAAGTTTTCCAATCTGTAGCTCTGAGATATCTGTCCATTTTTTTATGCTTTAACTTTATTCACAATATTTTATATTCTTAATGTGCATGTTTTATACTTATTTTATTGAATTTATTTCTAAGAATTTCATTATGTTGATGGATTATTTTCTTAACTTAGCTATTGTATTTCTCAATATGCATATTTCTGTGATTTTACTTTTAGATTGATTATTACTAGAGTGTGGAAATACAATTGATTTGGTGATATGAGCCAAGAGGATAGAAACTTCAACCCCACTGTGGTCAATTTAAGGAGTTTTTGAGACACTGTCTCAATCAATCCATCAATAAAGCTAAGGATATAACTCAATGTGAAAGCTTTGAGTTGAATACCTAGTACTGGAGAAAAAAAAAAAAAAAGAGTTAATTTTTACATAGACATCTTGTGTCCTGCAATGTTGCTGAACTTTTTAGTAATAATTTTTTACTATGAAATTCTAATAACTCTTTTGAGAATTCTTTGGGGTTTACAATATGCAAAATCATGTCACTGCAAGTAGAGTGAGTTTCACTAGTTTCCCAATCTACATGAATTTTATTCCAAACTTACCTAATTGCCTTGGATACCATCACATAAGCAATATTCTATGCAGTTATGTTAGCTAAGACATAAAACTCAAATCTAATACGCTAACAATTTGGACAGGACAATCCAATGTCAACGAAAATAAGGAATAACGAGAAGTTAGAATTGCTAACGCTTTGTGTATGAGAACTACTGAGAAGCTTGTAAGCACGTCAACCAGCTACAGTTTCCCTAAATATATAGTCAGTTCCTGAGAATTTCAAGAGAGAGGTCCATGGGTCTCTTTGTGCCTTTCTGGCCATTGCTTGGTGTAGGAGGGGAAGGATATTAACAGTTGTCCTGTTCCCAGTCTACCCAGAGTCAACAGGCAGCTCGACGTTGGATCTGAAACTCAAGAACTATAAACATTCATATCTATCCGTGTTTTGCTCCATCATTTATATTAATGTTTTCATATTTGCTCAAAACTACAATTTGGGAACTTTTCCAGAGTTGATAACCTATCACAAAACATGTTTTAACGACTGAATGAAAGTTATCTCATTCCATCTGCACTCTTCTGATAATTATTGATATTTTTTCAATTGTTTTGCTATGATGTTGAGGCTTCAAATTTATGACATTTTCTCAATTTTTTTTTATGAATCAAGGTATTCAAAAAATTAAAGGAGTTAAAATTGTCCTTCATCTCTACTTGAATCTATGTATATATCCCTATTCAATGTAAAATTTGTTATTATTGTAAATTATTTTCTAATTTTGCATTTTCTAGATGTTAGCTTTCTGCACAATGACCTTGTATCTCATAACCTTATTGTACCACCTTATGCATTACGAAGTTTGTTTGCAATGTTTTACTCCTCTATTATATCATATACTCAAAATATCCATTTTGTATCTCTTATTTGAGTTTCTATGCTTTTTATTTGTTTTTCTTTCTTACTTTGAAGACAAGATATGCAGTACAGTGATAAAAATGTAATGCTTACTCTCTAAATTATATATGCTTCAAGAATTTCACCCACGTATACTGTCAGCTAAAAACGCAAGACAGGTTGACTATTATTCATTAAGGAAGCTATATTTAACTTTTACTTTTAGAAGTAGATTCTTTGAATGAACTAACAAAACACTCAAATATCTAGTGAAATTTTATACAAGAAGAATGGAAAATAAGGAGTTACAGAAGGAAAAAAGAAAGATACACTATGATACTGTACATAAATACAAATCAGACTGATAATTTTTACAAGAGTTTCTTTGTATCCATACATTTTGGATGTAACAAAGCAAGAATTATGAAATATATCCAGATACTCGAAAATTCACATGGTTGAGAAAGACAAGGAAATAAAAAAAGGCCTTATAAACTTAGCTTAACAAACAGCACAAAGCAGCTATGGCAGCTTTCACAGCCTGGGGCCTCTCCACTTAGCCCAAATTATCCCTCAGAAGGCAGAAAGGAGAGCTTCCGGAGTAGGGCTGGAGCTGTGATTGCCCAGTGCTCCACCTGTGCTATGAGAATGAGAGGCAGAGGAGTGGGATCCAGAAGCTTCCAAAAGTTCAAGGCTCGGTAAATCAAGTCCGTCACCTCTCCATCATGTCCACTGCTAACAGGTCACGTTTTATTCTAACAATGTACAAACATGTTTTAATTTCTAAAAATCTATTACTATGAAGAGCCAAAGGAAAAAATTAGATCTAAAGAATTTAAATATCTTGACAGGACAACATAAATTAGCAAAACCATTTTGAAAAAGTGTGTTTTTATTTCGTGAAATCAAATATTTTTATGCTTTCCATAATCTTTCTACTTTAAGTCATAAATCAAGAGAGATATTTAAATATCTATATTAAAAGTAAGCAAAAACATGTTGATCCAATTGAGTTTGCAAGCCCCCAAACTACGTGTGTGTGTATCAATATATTGCCACATATGTGTGTATATATATATATATATATACATAACTATATATTACTATATATATTAATATATATATAATATATATCATATATATTATATATTATTTATTATATATAACATATATAATATATATTATATTATATATTATATGTAATATATATTATATTATATATATTATAATATATATTATATATAATATAATATATATTATATATAATATATATTATATATATATAGTATATAGCATGTTATTACATATAAATGATACAGTAATATATTATATATTTAAGTATTATAGAAAAAAAAACAAATGAAATTTATAACTTGTAAGTTTTATTCAAACATATGAGTACATCACAACAATATAATATTTAGTTTAATAAGCAAGTAACAAGATAAATTCTACTTAAAACTAAATACAGAGCTGGGAGTGGTGGTGCACGCCTGTAATCCCAGCACTTGGGAGGCTGAGGCAGGGGGATCAGTGCGAGTTCGAGACCAGCCTGGGCTACAAAAGTGAGCTCAAGGCCAGCCTCCACTGCATAGTGAGACCCTGTGTCAAAAAAAAAAAAAAGAAACTAAATACAGATATCACTATTTAGTAGTACAATTATGTTGGAGAAAACTATTTTGAAAATAAAAAGGCAACACCAAACAAGATTTGGTAGACTTAATTGGGTGAAGTAGGAAGAGAAGACCAACATTCTGATAAGAGTTAGCAACGTTATGCAAGGGAGGATCAGCAAATGGTGAATATTGAATTTTTTAAAAACATATTGCCAGCAAGCCGGGCCTGGTGGCTCACGCCTGTAATCCCAGCACTCGGGAGGCTGAGGCAGGAGGATCGGTGCGGTTCGAGACCAGCCTGGGCTACAAAAGTGAGCTCAAGGGCAGCCTGAACTGCGTAGCGAGACCCTGTCTCAAAAAGACAGAAAAAAAAAAAAAAACATATTGCCAGCTGGGCCTAGTGGTACATGCCTGTGATCTTAGCAGGTGGATCACCAAGAATACACGGCCAGACTGGGCTAAATAGTGAGTTCAAGGCCAACTTAACTACAGAATGAAACCCAGTATAAAAAAGGATTGTGGTAAAAGACACACTGCCTTTAACCCCCTCAAAAGACTCAGCCTGGCTTCCCGTACACTTATCCCACCCTTTCTGCCTCCTTCTGAGGTTGTTCTGGAAGTCTTCTTTCGTATATGATCTACAACCCCGTGAGTGCTCCTGTCTAGGACCACCCAAAGAAAAGCCAAGCTCACAGAGCCATGCACCGTGTCCTTCCCCACCATATTCACTGTACCTAGTGCCCCAGTCTTCTGTCTCTTCCACAGAATGATAGTGACTGTGAAAGGACAATGCCTAGAATGAGATGAGAACACGGCGGCAGCCTGTACAGCCCTAAAGACACTCGGGAAAGAGAACTTGCACAAAGATCTGTTTCAGAAAGTGGCAAGAAGGGTGGGGTGGGTGGGTCTGAAGTAAGCGCGAGTATTTTAACTAGGATTCATGGTCTTGGGTCTTTTACTCTAGTATATTTTTAAAAGGTGAAAATTAACCGCAGTTCTCAATCTCCAGTGTTTGTCAATGTGGTAAGCATTCATCGGGTATTAATTAAAGGAGAATTCTGCATGGAAACTTCAAACCAGACAGACATAGAATTTGCTGGAACTAAACACTTACTCAGATTTTAAACTTGTGTAGGAAATAAATCATGGAAGGGAAATTGCTTAATTAAAATGTTGCTACACAAAACTATATCATAAAGCATTCTCCACTCAGAAATGTTGAACATATTTTAGTGTGTCTAGGAACATTTTAAACTGTTATTCCCACATAGAAAATATAACTGTGGAGCCAGGGAGATAGCTCCGTGGCACAAGTGCCTGCCTTGCAAGTGCAGGGTTGTGAGTTTGAACCCCAGTTCAGGAAATAAAGAAAGAAAGAAGATACAATTGTGTTAGTTGCTGTGTAATCCTTTTCAAAGCACCGTGTTATTTCAGAATCATTCTTCACAACCCAGCATTTATACTCTTCCCAACAAGACAGCTCTTCCTAAATCATATTGTTCACACAACAGTTAGGGTCATCGCTTGCAACCCTTTAAAGAAAGTTTATGAAAGAGTTGTAAGAAATTAATCTGAGTCCAGCATCATGATTGTTCGAACGTAGACTATTAAAGTGATAGTAAATCATATGTGAGACACTGCTGAGTGTCCCTGTTCGCTTCGAGGTGACTTTGCAAAGTCACTTGTGGTACAGATGCTACATTGATCCTGTTTAATAGATAGACACAGCAAAGCTCATGTTGGATTTCTAAAGTAGTAAACATTTTAGAATTTCTTGAAGTGTACCAGATTTCTCCATTATAGAAAGCTAAATCAAATACTTTACATACAACATCTGGAAGCTTAAGTGTCAAATCTTGTGAGATACTTTTGAGAATGAGGTTTTTCTCCGTTTTTGGTTTTATGTTTCCTTGCGGATGGGTTCTATTTTAAAAATAATAGCAAATATGGTTCTTTCAAAGTTATGAAAACCAAGAAATTAACACGATTTTTCTTTTGTCTTGAATTAGTGTTTAAATTTCAGTAAAATTTGCTTTGGATTTCCAAATCCTTAAACACTCATCTAATCAAATAAAAGGAAATTATATTTCTATTTTCTGCTTATATCCCTTGCAATTTCCTTTTTCAAACTGCACTTAAAGTAACAGAGATTTCAGCAAGGTGTGATGATACATGCCTGCAGTCCCCGCACTCAGCAGGCTAGGGCAGAAGAATCACTGAGAGTTCAAGACCAGCCTAAGCTACAAAGTGAGCTCACAGTGAGATCACATGTAGAAGAAGAAGGAGGAGGGAAGAAGGAAGAGGGGGGAAGGAGGTGGAGGAAGAGAAGGAGGAAGAGGAAGAGGAGGAGAAGGAAATGGAGAAAGAAAAAGAATTTAAAAAATAACAAATTTTAAGCTGAAGCTTCCAGTGGTGTACCAAAGAGGGTTATGTCAATGGTGTTTAACCGTTAAGGGTGTCTCGATGAATTCTTTATTTAAATCTAGAAGTAAGTTCTAGGTGAAATGAGCTAGAAGACTTAAAGATTTGAAAATCTTTGCTACATAGGCAAAATTTAAATAAGTTAATATGATGAGCTTGAAATTATTTATCAATTCCATATATAGTTTAAGACTGCAATTCATGAGCTATTTTATGGTAATAGAAAGCATAGTGCATGGAGTGTCTTAGAGTTAAATAACATACGTTTCCAAACCCAAGAGCATTTGCAGCTCCTTGCCCTAGAAAATTAAGGCTTGTGTGAGTTCTCAGATAAGCGTGGGTATGATAACTACCTCCATGTGGTACCACTTCTCCGAAGAGGAAATGTATGAGCATCTTATTATTTACTAGCAAGAGCAACATATTTACTTATTTATTTGCTTCTTTATTTGGTACAGAGTCTCCCCGCACAGCTCAGACTTGTAGTGAGCCTCCTGTCCCAGCCTCAGCCTCCCTAAGCACTGGAATTACGAGCCTGCACCATCAAGCCCAGGTTTTGGGGCCGGCCAGGCTGAGCACTACTGTGACATGCAGTACTGGAGATCAAACCCGGGTGCTTGGGCTTGCCAGGCAGACACTTAGACACTTAGACAGCTCTGCCCCCAGCCCGAGAGCAACATATTTCAAGGAAGTTGTTCTCGTTGTAATCAAGCCAGGATCTTTCCACTGTTATCAACTGTTATCAGTGTATCTCTCTTGGGTTTCACTGTAGATGTGTGCAGCCCACACTGTACCATAAAATTTAGTAAAAATATGTTTCCTAGCATATATTCAGAGGCCCAATACTTCAAATACTACAATAAGAAAGGCTGGCCTGATAGCTCAGCAGACTAAAGTACCTGATTAGGCAGAGCGCAATGGCTGGAGGTTCCATCTCGGGCATGCTGTTCTGGCCCCACCCCGGGTACATGCCGAAGCGGCGATTGAGACTGGGTGTGGTGGCGCATACCTGTCATTCCAGTACTTGGAAGGCTGAGAACTCGAGAATCACTGCGAGTCTGAACTATGTAGTGAGACCCTGTAGAACCTGTCTTAAATAAATAAATAAATAAATAAATAAATAAATAAATAAATAAATACTACAATAAGTAGAATCAATGGTAAATAGAAATTGGGACATAAAGCAGAATTGTATGAGGTCACAGCTTTAAGCACATAGCGGTTGCTACTTATTCCTGCTGGAAACAAACAAACAACAACAACAAAAAATCCATCAATAGCAGTACAACATATGAATAAGTTATTTATACCTGAAACAAATTAATATAAATGAGAAAAATGTGATTTTATGAATAGCCAATAATAAATCTTATAACCAAAGGGTCTTTTGTTTTGGTTTGGTTTGGTTTTTGAGATACAGGGAATTGAGCTACTCACCTGGTCCAGTTACTATTTAATTATTGTGTGTTTTGAGAGAAATCTTCACTAAGTGGCATAGTTTCCCAGGCGGGGCTTGAAACTTTGGCCCGTCTGTCGCCATTTCCCAGAGCACTGGGATTTCCCACTTGCACGGCTATGCCTACTTTTTAACCAAAGCTCATGTGATTTGTGGTGACTGAAGCCGTTCAGATCTTCATGGGTGCTGGAACCTAGTCCTACCTGTCAGACAGGGTGCTGCTAATGACACGGAATGTGCAGCCATTCGCAGGAATCGAAATAATTTGCATTCCTTTTGTCTGGTAAGTATGCATACTCTACCTTTTGGATGAAAGGACTTTGAGATCCTTCTTAGGGCAAAAGGTTTTTGTTGTTGTTGTTCTTTGTAAGAGAATTTAAAAATGGCAAGAAAACAAGACGATACAGAATATCACTAAATAAAATTACAGGAATTTAACAATGGTTTCTGTATTGCGTATTGTTATCTTCAAATTAGCTGCTCAGACTACGAGATATAAATGTGAAAAAATAAAAGGAGAGAGTAAAAAATTAAGCATTAACTTCTGCCTTCAATAGCGTAGCAGAAATCCGCAGTCAAATTATCCAAGCTATCCTGTATGTATACATATATATCTATTTTCCCTTCCTCTTTCTTTTCTTTTTTCTCTCATTCCCATTGTTTCTTCCTTGGAACAGATATTTTCCCTCTCACGGTATCTGATGTACTTTTCAGATCTTGTTTACTCTTTCAGGTTCTTGCACTAGGGAGACAATATGATGTTTGCACTTGGGGATCTGATTCATTCCACCTACGAGTATGGTCTCTAGTTGCATCTATTGACCTGTAAAAGTCTCCAGTTCATCCTTTTCATAGCCCAGTAATTCTCCACTGTGTGAAGCCGCCGCTTGTTTTTAATCCGTACCTCAGCAGCTGAGCATTTGAGTTGTTTCTAAGGTTTAGCTAGGACAAACTGCGCTGCTATAAACATGGGTGTACGTATGCTTCTGTGCTATGATATTTTCAGTTCTTCAGGAAAAATACCCACGAGGAGAACAGCTGGCTTGAATGGGACCTCTAATCCTAGCTTTTTGAGGAAACTCCATGCTGTTTTCCTCAGTTGTTTACCAGTCTGCATGCCCACCAACAGTGGAGAAGCCTTCCTCTTTCCCCACAGCCCCTCCAACAGTTTTTTTATTGGCTGACTTCTTGATGACAGCCGTTCTTTCTGGAGTTAGAACACAAGGGTTATTTCACTAGATCCTTCTTCCAGAAACCCACTTCCAGCATCTGTGTAGCTCAGTGCAGCTCTCCGTGAGTCCTTCTCTATTTCCTAGGTCACCTCCCCTCTTCTGGCCAGTGCCGGCGAGGCTCTGTGCTGGCCCCTCTGTTCCTTAGCTCCAGCGCCCATGCTGCATTTTCCTAAAGCTGCACGTCTTGGTAGGGTCAGGTGAGCAGGCGTTACGTCCAGGCTCCTCTTCACATCATTGCTGCTGGTCTAGCCTACATCTCCATCGCTGAACGCACGGAGGTGGCCAGGGAAGGGAAGGGTTGGCAGCACAGCTGGCTTGGTATGACAAGACGGAGTGAAGAGCAGGACTCTGTGAGCGATTTGCGAGTTATGGGAAAAGCTGCCTTCTATGGCAAGAAGTGCATGGCTCTTCCAGTAGAAGGGACACTCAAAAACACATGCAGCGTCCTGTCAAACTTCCTGATTTTAAGGACCTCTCAGTGTGTAGGACACTCGACGTGATCTTTGTGCAGCAGATATTTTGCTTGCAAAATTCTAATACTTTTAGTTTGTTTATTACGGAACAAAAAGTATTTATGTGACCATGCAAATAGCACATCCATTGGTGTACAAATGTGGCTCTCTCAAACGTTGGCCTCTCAGATATTGCAATGGCCATGAGATTCATAAGACCCGTGTTAAAATTACAATCGGTGAAATAGTTGTTGAAGATTTATTAAATAGCTTTTTGAACATAAACAGTCTTCCAAATTCTGCCTGCTGAAGTGGATACAATTCTCATCCATGTTTTAGTGAGTTTTTATCTTTATGAATGACTCTAGCATAATCTACACCTAGACAGTGCTCACACAAAAAGCACAAAATAAGAAACTTCTTGATTGATACTTGAAAGGACTGTCACTGGTTTCTACATCACGTGCAAGCCGAGCGCCAATAGTATTCTTTGCATCCCGCTTCATTTGGGCTCTGGAACTGCTGTAATTACTGTGTCTAAGTAATCTAGGTTGAATGACATAATGCTCTTTGATCAAAGACTTGTACTAAATGTCCATTAACCAACTAATAATGACCCTATCAATTATAGACTAATTCAATTAGGCACCACCCTGAATTGCTCTTCGTGGGAGACGTCAGAGTTCCCAGCCTGATCCAAATCAGGCCTGAAAGGAAATCATGAGGCTGTGTTAGCTCTGCTCCTCCAGGTTCTCATGAGCCAGCAGAAACCTACTTTCAGTAATGCATTAGGAAAAACAGGATTGTTCGCTCTACAACTTTTCAAGATTTTATATTTTTCTTCAAACATATTTTATTCTTTCTAGTAGAAGTCTTAGATTGGATAATAGCTCATCTCTTAACTTGAAGTCAACTTTAGTTCCTTATAATTGTAATTATTTGAGAAACAAAACAATTCCAAAATAAGATTTTATATAATATTGCAAAGAAATGTTCATTATGAAAAGAACAGAAAAATAAAGCTATTTTCTCTTGCTGGAGCACGATTCAGGTGAATCAGTACAAAGGCAGGAGAGATGATCTTTACTTTATTAACTGTGAATGTGTTTATTAATAAGGTTTATATTTGAGGCTGATAGTATCTTTTAAATTTCTTTGAAATGTAATGAAAAGCTAAGTGGACTTGGGTGACAATGTTCCCCAAACATGCCCTTTGGAGCTCTCCCTGACTGTCTCCTGATGAGCTCCTGAGCTTTCACACATCACCTTAATACACACTTAGTAATACTGCAGCGTTGTGACTATCTCTGCAGCCTCTGACTCCCTTGTGAACGCCAAGTCAGAACCGAGAACATGTGCACACCAGGTTGCCTGTCAGTGCCTGTCCATGGCCTGGAGAGAAACTCCTGTAACTACAATGTGGGAATTCTGATATGTCTGTGAGAAAAACTGTGGCCTGGGTCTAGGAGATAGCTCAGTGGTCTAAGCACCTGCCTCGTAAAAGCAAGATATGGGTTCAATCCCCGGTATCGCATGCCACGTGAGTCCCCTGATGTGCTGGCTACCAAAAGCAGGTGTGATGACATGTGCCTGTAACCCTACGATGGGGGAGGCCAAGACAGGAGGATCACTACAACTCTGAGTTGCATAGTGAGACCCTGAGCCAAATAGATAGGGAGATAGACAGACAGAAAGCCAGGCAGACAGACATAGATTTTTTTAAAAAAAGAAAAACTGTGGCCCATACCCTGAGCACTGTGGGCTAGAAGGCCAAGGGCAGCTTTCCTACACCCAGAAATGCCACTTCAGGACCACTGCTTTGTCTCTGAATCCCCCATCGCATCCAAAACAGAAAGTACAACCCCCTTGACACAAACCCGGCAAGGGTGCTCAGAAGGGACACTACCACATAAACTTATTGGCTGCTATGGTATGAAACTATTCACCTAGCACATATTTACTGAATCTCCTGCTAGACAAGGGAAACCAAGCTATGACTTCACATCACTGGAGGAAAGGCTGATTTTGACATCAGAAGTAAATTATACAAAAGAAAAGTAAACAGTGGGTGTTTAATTATTTCAGCCCAATCTACACTAAATGGAAAATAACAGGAATTCATCAAATTTTGTCTTATCAAAAAAAAATTATCCTTAAAAATCAGGTGCGGTGGTGCAGGCCTATAAGCACTCTGGCTGAGGCAGGAGGATTGTTGTGAATTTGAGAGCAGCCTGGGCTACAAAGTAACCTCAAGGCCAGACTGAGCTGCATAACAAGACCCTGTCCCAAGAAGGCAAATAAAATTCAATTAAATTGAAAGATCAGTCTTCCTGCATTGGGAGGCAAAATGCAATAGCAGGCATGTAGCGAACTCAGATCCACTGCAGGAGTTCTTCATAAATGTAGGCTTGTCCAGAGGCGACAGTGAGAGCAGAAGTGCTCGGAAAGCCGCTGCCAAGCGCAGAACTCCTGGACTAGGAAAGAGGACCCCCCTAACCAGCGTGTCAGCAGCAGCACAGGACTGGCTCTGCTTCCTTAATAAGGCAGCGAACATACGAAAACACCGGACCTCTAATTTTAACCCTCGCCGCAACAGGACAGTGGGCTTCGTTCTAACATTCCAAACAAAAATAATGAAGGTAGGTCATTTTCTACACAGGAAGTTGGTTATTAGGATATGCACAGAGATGCTTTTGACCTACAAAACATTAGGGAAGATGAATGTGGAGAGGATGAGAGATATGCTGCAGTAATGCATTTCAAAGAGATTTTAAAATTTTAAAGGGGAGTTGCTTAACTAAAAATAGCATTTATTATATTAACAAAAAATGGAGAAGCTCAGAATATACAGGAGAGTAATTAACAACCATGATATTACAAACAAAGCTAAAATCTAAGCAATAAGATTTTAGAAAATTTACCTTGAAGAATGAGAAGCCAAATAAACCAGAAGTATTGAAAAACGTAAGACAAAATACATATTTGAATACATTGTACTTTCCAAAAATCATACTATGGTTGAAGCCATTTCTTTCTACCCAAATGTAATAAAAGGGATCATCATCACTATATCCTAGGGAATGGGAGCTGCGGAGATATCTCAGCAGCATAAGTGCCTGCCTGGCGAATGCAGGGTCCTAAGTTCAATCTCTGGTCCAGCAAAAAATAATAGTAATAATCATAAAAAATAAATAAATAAATTTACAAGCCACATGTTGACATCATGTAAGTTATGTTTAAAAGCCATCCAGTTTTTATTCTGATAGATTACAGATGAAGGACATTTTAAAAGTCTATCAGTACACATCAGTAGTGACACTGAGCAATTAATGTAAATTAAATGTCACTTCATGTGGTGTATGCATATTAATTGTAAAAATGCCACGTTCTAAAGCATAGGGTTGACGAGCACACAAAGAAAGAATCCTTACAGACTGAAGATGGAAACGTGCTGTCTTTTCAAAAAAATCCAATAATATACAAAGCGTCTCAAGAGGACAAAAGGAAGGCTGCATCTGTAGGAAAACAGGTGCACCGAAGAGTCCACAGAGACATACGCGGCGCTGGGTCTGTGTTCCCCGTAGTCGTAGTGCACGTTGTTATACAGATTATTGGATTGCATTTTGGCGCATTTGTATGTGCCTGGATCATATCTGAGTTGTTTCCACCCCAGCTATTCCTCTCACCCCATGCTCCTTACCTTCATACTGTCTTGTATAAAGTTAAAAAAAAAATAAAATAGTATCAATAGGGGACTGTAAAATAATTTTCACACTTCATGCACACAAAGTATATAATGGTGCAGAACCATTAAGAGTTACACTATTATCATCACTATTTAATATTATTATTTGTAAAATACTTATGGGAAAAGAAATACACAAAATTGCCTATATTACTGTGAGCTAACCATATGGGGATACACAAGAGTTGGGGATCTCTAAAACTAATAATGTGAGGAAGTTAATAGGGGTTGACTCTCCATAGAATTATAACTAATTGTAAATATATTCCTTATATCTCTCTTACCAACATGTATGCTCGCTTTAAAGTCCTATGTTTATATTGAAATGAATTTTCTTGGATTAGATAACCTTCACTCTTTTGACCTGTCTTGTGGACATCAAGAGCTCTGTGCCAACAGGAAGAATGGGAAGCTTATAGAGAGTATTATTATTTTTTAAGGGAAAACTGAAGGTGACGGTGAATGATTGTTTTTGACTTACAAGTGACTGATCTTGGTAAATGTTTATGGCGACTTCTACAGTCAGAAAAGCCTTGAAAAATATTTACTCATATAGAAAATGTTAAGGAAGAAACAGCAAGCTATTTGTCTACAAACAGGAGTGGAACGTGTAAGCAAACACCTGGTACTCAATAGTTTTCAAATGCTAAGAACAACAATTTTTTTTCTACAAAACATACATGAATAGGGAAGATAAATCTTGATTTTATCTGATATTTACAAAGTTTATCTCTGTATTTCTAATTTCTTCTACATAGCATATGAGATTACATTACTATTGAAAACATTATTGGAATAAAATCCGTTAGCAATAAAATGCTCATAGCTAGCACGCTGCTTTGCATGCTGGGTAAAAGTATGCAGTTGAATTATTCTTGAGATCCCAGTGAACCTCATAAAAACAGTCCTCGTCTGGTGGCAGTCCCCAATGCACTTCCATTGACATCAAGCTCCATGTGGTTCTCAGTCACAGACTTTCAAGTACGGAATTACAGTAATTTTGAGTTTAGAGAAGATTATGCCTGGGTATTTGGGTGCCCGACAGCTGACAGACGACTTACAGAACCTGCTACTGGAAGATCACTGAGCCCGAGATGCATGCCAGGTGCACCACACAGCATCTTACCCGGGAGAGGTAGTGAACTATAAAACATCACTACAACAGAAATTCTCCCTATTCTTGTAAAGGTCATTGTGTTTTGATCTGTTTGTTTGTTTGTTTGTTTGTTTGTTTTTGTACAGGGTCTCGCTATGCAGCTCAGACTCATAGTGATCTTCCTGTCTCAGTCTCCCCATCGCTGGGATTATAGTTGTCCATCACCATGCCTGGTTTCAGTGGCTGGCTTGGTACAAGGCCAGAACTGCATGTGGTACCAAGAATCGAAACCCAAGTTCTTGTGCTTGCCAGGCAGGTGCTTAGACTACCAGCTTATCTCGCCTGCCCAGAATGGCTGTTTTGATTGTACGATTGATGTAGTTCAGTTTTATTTGCATATTTCAAAACTATGATAGGAAAAAATAGTGGCTATTTTAAATATTTAAAATCCTGGCTGGAAGTTGAAATTTGGTTCAGTAATGATAAAAAGAAGAATGGGTGCTTAGTGCACCAGGGTACTTTACAGATTCTGAGGCTCTGAGTTATCAGTTCAAGTCAGAGACAGAGGCCTAAAAGCACTTCATCATCAGCTGTTGATGTCTGTGGTTGGCTTACGGCACGGACCACAGAGGGCTCAATGTGTGACAATCAGCGGCAGTGCTCAAAAGCCAGGGGCAGTTTCTTTTTTTTCTTAAATGTAGCTATACGCAATTATTTATTGTACTGTTAATGTTGAAAAAACATTGAAAACAAAATATTATCTAAACATTTTTTTCCTATAACAATTTCTGAAAACTGTTATGTTTCTGGGTCTACTCACTGTTGCAAAAAATTGTGCATTGGCGCCTCTTCCCTACAAATGTGGACTTTTGAGTCATTCTCTGTAGTATCGCTCCTGCTCACATAGCCCTCAGGTTTCACAGGTGTTATAAGTATCTGGAGTTGATTTGAAATATATATGAGGACTGGGTGTGGTGGTGCACGCCTGTAATCCCAGCACTCAGGAGGCTGAGGCAGGAGGATCAGTGCAAGGTCGAGAACAGCCTGGGCTACAAAAGTGAGCTCAAGGCCAGCCTCAACTGCATAGCTCAGACCCTGTCTCAAAAAGACAAAACAAAAAAATAATAAATAAATAAATAAATAAATAAATAAATAATAAAATATATGTGAGGATGTGTACATAGGTTAGATGTAAATGTTATTTTACTACCGGATTTTCACTTGTACAGATTTTAGCATTGATAGAGGGATATGGAATCCAATTCCCTATAGACATTGAGGGGTGACTGCAGCAATTATTTGTCTATGTTGAGTCAATTTTACAAAGCTTCAGAAAGTTGTAAGTTATATAATCTAACTGATAATCTATATATATTAATACAATATGTAGTTATGTTATTATTATAAACTTTATAAATAAAATAATATGCAAACTCTACAGCATTTCGGATGCGGGACACATTTCTGCAAGAGCGATAAATTTCTTTGGTTTCATCCACGTCTCTTGCAACCCCTGCCATGGGAATTACTTTCCTCTTCTCCTCGCTCTGAGAATGTCTCTGTGAAAGTCAGGGCACTGGCTAGGGAGTGGTGCCATAGTGCTTGCTGTAAGCGCAAGTTCCTGAGTTGTTCAACACCTGGGACCTCGAAGGAAAGAAAGAAGAGAGAGAGACAGAGATGGAGAGGAAGAGACAGAGAGAGAAGAAAGAGAGGAAGAAGGAAGGAAGAAAGAAAGAAAGAAAGAAAGAAAGAAAGAAAGAAAGAAAGAAAGAAAGAAAGAAAGAAAGAAAGAAAGGGAGGAGGTGAGGGAGAGGGAGAGAGAGAAGAAAGAGAGAGGAAGAAGAAAGAAAGAAAGAAAGAAAGAAAAGAGAGGGAGAGAAAAGAGAGGGAGAGCGAGGAAAGAGAAAGACAGAAAGAAAGAAAGAAAGAGAGAGAGAGAAAGAAAGAGAAAAGAAAAGAGAGGGAGAGAGAGAATCAAATCAGGACAGTTTGCAGCCCTCTCTCTTCCCATGAGCCACTGTCCTGCAGTAGGCAGATGTTTGAAATGCGCAGCAAATGCCCACAGATGTTCCACACCGCTATCATACACATCACATGCTTTCAAATATTGACATTTTACAAACAGAATATTAAATTGTTTTACAACCAAAACGCATATTGCTAAATAACCCTCATGTAATATTTTTCTCTTAGTTATGCCTCACTCTGTAAATATCCCTCCTCTCCCCTCTCCTGTTTGCATTCTGATTAGGATGAAGTGAATCACTCAGGGTAACCCGCAATCTTATTTTCCTTATAGGAATGTGGAATGTGAGAAAGTTTGTTTAGATTAGTGTTGTTAACCATTTCACTCAGCTGGTTATTTTCTCTGATTTGAGTAAAAATGAATCGTGAATCGAGTATCTTTGTATACATCCTGACAGTAAGATCAAGATACAGTGAAATCCAGATGTTTCCTCTGAAGCAGTGTTCCTACAGATGTTCCCTCTTTCTGTGTTCTAGCAAGTTTTCTCAGACTCTTGGGTCTTCCTCTGTGTTATTTATTTTATCTGGTTATCAAGGTCATCTTATGTAGCACTTACTGTATTCCACATACTTGTGTGAACATTGTATCCACACTTTCGTTTTTCTTGAAAGATAATGCCATAAAGATTAGTAGTCAGCAGAGGAGAGTGAGCAAAAGCGAGGGTCAGGGGCTTGCTCAGGATTTAGCTCCAGCTCAATGCCCTGAATCGTCCAGCCCTTTGAGGTAGGCTGATGCTTGCAATCTAATTCCTAAAAATGCAGGAGAAATTTTAACTAGGTACCTCTACCTGCATGAGCTTGTTACTATAACTGCAGTTTCCTAATTCCTCTACCAGTGATGCTGTCTCACACCAATCCACAGAGCAGCAGCTGGGGCGCTCTGTCGTGATTTACTGTGGCATCTTGACGCTTAGTTTGCTTCAAACCTACGGAGCATTCTGAGGAGGAAGTAGCTCTAGGTCGATACAGTAAAGTTCCCTGGGGTGGTGTCAGCTGTGAGGTAAGTTGCATGTAGCCTAAGACACCAAGTGCAAGACACTCTGTCCCTGAGCCAGCTCAGCACCCAGAACACCTGTTCTATGGGAGCCCAGCTGTGGGTCATGAGGAACTAAAGTAGCAGAAGATGTTTAGTTAGACTTTTTGCAGTTCAAATTTAGTAGATTTGCGTAAGAAAGGTCAGTGGCTGTCCGCATGGGAGCACCAGTCAAGCAATGGATTTCCTACAAGCGTTCTGCATGCTGAGCACCAGGTCCTACAGTCCTGGCGCATCCCAAGATGCGCAGGGTGCAGCCCTGTTTCAGCAACCTCACTGTACCCAAGAGCTGCTGACTATTTTTTGTATGGAAAGAAACTTTGCTTGAACCTGGTAGTCTTAAGTTGTAGGAAACAATCCAGTTTGAAGCAGACTGCTATTTATGTAGAAAAGCTGGCTTCCCTCGAATGAAAAGGAAAGAGTTTTGGATTTTTAAAAAGTGGTTAGATCAGGAAAGCAGGTAGGTGGGAGAAACTTCTGTCTGTTGGAAAGAGCCAGGGTGCACACCTTGGAGCAAAACATCCCCACCCGGCAGGATGCGCAGCTGACTGTAAGAACCGCAGTGATGTTCAGGAGTCCTCGCTGGTCACCTGAGCTGAGGGCTCCAGGGGTTCAGGACTGAAGAAGTCACCTCAGTGGCATTGGCGACCTTGGAGAGACAGGATTCCCGTGTGGGGACAGCCCCAGTGGTAACACAGCGCTTCACTGTTCTGTGGCGTAGATTAATTTCTGATTGATCTTCTACCACTCTTTGAACTTCAGCAATGGGAAGGAGACTTTGAAGAACAGCATCTTGGCTCGAGTGTCTCTGTCCAATGAGATTTGGATTTAGGACATGAAAAGCGGTCCGTAGCTCTATGCCCAGACAGCTGAAGGACAAAGAGGAAATTCATAAGGCGCAGGGCTCTCGCAGTATTGTAAATCCAGGGTTGCTTTTGTTTGTCTTAGACTTGCTGTCTAAGTGGGTATTATACCGCCTCACAAAGTTCTGCTGTAACCTCTTTGAACAGGAGAAAAAAACACTGAAGAAAAATAGAATTTGTTATGGGATCTTTGAATCAGAGACGCAAAGGTTAAAACCTGGTACTGTCTTTTATTGACTGTTTATCTTTGAACTGCACCTTGGATGTTACTTTGGTTAACATAAATAGCCCGTGTTACTTAGGTCTGTATTTCCTTATGTGTAGGGTAGAGATAACATCTTACTTTTGGTGGTGATTGAAAACATCAAAGAAGGCATTCACACACACAACAGAACAACATAACCCACTGTTTCCTGCTTAGAATATATTTTTGTGATCTTTTGCCGTGATTCGACACACAAGGTATTTTAGATGACATAATTATACACATTTAGAATATCAGAATAATGTGTTTTCTGAAATAACTTGGTAAAGCACTAAGGAAAAAACTCTCACTGAGTCCATCGTCCAATGTGATGTCTTTAATACACGTTCCAAAAATGTGAGCAAAAGTCCACGTGAATTAAAAAATATGTATGCACAAGCCTTACTGCAACGGCGGCTTTTCTCTGCATCCTTATCAATGGGTGTCTGTGGCTAGACGTGTCCTTTCTGCTCCCTGTTCCCAGCGCGCTTCTCCTCCAAAGCCTGCTTCTGACCCATCACGTCTATTTGCGTCAACAGGCCATGGGTCCTGAAATAGACATGAAAGGGCACCATGCTTGAAAGCTTGAGGTCACACCTGGGATGGGGATGGTCGAAGATGATAAGTTCGAGGATGAAGCCAGCCTCGTCGGTGCAGGAAATGTGTTGGAGCGGGAAGCTGTTTATTGTAGGAAGGGAGGAAGCTGTAGATCAAGGAACACAAATAAAGCCAAAAGTAAAGTGCTTGCAAGAGCTGTCCACATGGAAAGCACAGGTTCTTAGATTTTCCTTAAATTAGAATTGTAAGATGTAAGGTGTATGAATTTAGAAAAACAGCGGTAAATTATTGATCTATTCTATATACACACTCTTCTTATCTTGTGTGCATTAATTATTTTTTGATGATTTTGATGTTTCCTAAATTCCCACTGGTCTCATAGCCTGAAAGTGTATATTTTACAAAAAAGAACACATAACAAGCACCGATCCTACAAGTCACAAAAGCGTGCTTTTAATCCTTTCACATTTTTGAAGAATACTTGACATTATCTTCAAGGCTTTTATGGAGTACAGCTCTGTAGAAGGGGATTTTCATTGGGAGTCATTACCGTTGCTCAACTGTGTATTCTTGAATTGATTAAAATTCATAGAAGCATTTACTTTCATTGTTATTGAATTGATCAGCAATGTCATTAAGTTGAATTGGAAGCATAAATTCTGGGAGATCATAATCAATCTCTAATTCAATCCTGCCAGTCCCGATGCAGCTCAGTTACACCAAAATTAGGCAGATGGAGGAGTCAGTTTAATATAAAGTGAGTTGGTGTACTGAAGTGAGTAAAATTTTAGTTTAAAAATGGTCCAAATAGTTGTTAAAGTAACCTTAGACTATATTTACCCAAGGACAAATATGGCCAAATCATAGCTTTCTAGTTCAAAATACTTGTGTGAATAACCAGGAAGATTTTTGAGTTTTGCATATTTGGTGCTTAATCCCTCCAGCTTAAGAAATTTGTAAATTTGTGTTAGATTTCCTTGCTGCACTTACATTATGTGCATTTCTCCTTCTAGGTAGACCTCCTAGTCCCTACCAAAGTGACCGGCATCATCACACAAGGAGCTAAAGATTTTGGCCACGTGCAGTTTGTTGGGTCCTACAAACTTGCCTACAGCGACGATGGCGAGCACTGGACAGTGTACCAAGATGAAAAGCAAAGGAAAGACAAGGTGAGTCCTTGCAGTGGCTGGCAGAGCCCACGCAGGCCCGAGTCCACAGGAATTCCACTTCCTGGACAGACTTTACACTTGTATTGAAAATAATGACTGCATATTCTAAAAACTGTGCTAAAGTATTTAAATAAAAGTACTTAAGAGCCGGGCGTGGTGGTGCACGCTGGTAATCTCAGCACTTGGGAGGCTGAGACAGGAAGATCAGTGTAAGTTCGAGACCAGCCTGGGCTACAGAAGTGACTTTAAGGCCAGCCTGAACTACATAGCGAGACCTTGTCTCAAAAAGACAAAAAAAAAAAAAAAAGTATTTAAACTCCTTGTAGTACAGTATGCAATGGTGAAACCTAGAAAAGTAGCTCTGTATTATTGATTACATAAGATATAGCTCGCTAAATTCTCCTTAGACACCAATGGGGTACACTGCACTGCTATAATTTTTTTAATATTTGTATAAGCTAACTGTATTAGAACGATGACCATTTGATCATTTGAGAAAAAAATTCAAAAATTATTTTAAAATTTTGTACTATCTTGATTATGTTAGCAAATAAGAGTTTAAGAAACACCAGTAGAGAAATTTTTACTGTTATATTAATTTATCAAAATAAAAATCTCTTCATTGTCTTTATTAAATTTTAATGCATAAACTTGTTTTAAAAATATGCAATTTAATTAATAGTAATTATTGCTACATATATTCTATAAAACTCTAAGCAATGTTTAATCATTAATTGTAATGTGCTTAGCCCATTGAACACCTGCTCAGACTTACTATTCACTAGTGTCCATTTCTGTGGGCCATGGGAAATGGGGAGCACAGGTGGTGTCAGGGCATTATCAGCAGCATGGTTTAAATTCTGGCCTGCTCATGCGGGCCAATGGCATTGACTGAGGTCACAGCTGAGAAGCTCCATGCAACAACCTCCAGCTTTCTGAAAACTTGATCAGGAACTCTTGGCTCAAGGGTGTGAGGGAGAAGCTGTGCTAATCAAGGGCATACTAAGGATTTCTAAACTAATGAGGATTGCTTTTACTAGCACTCCTATGTCCTTCTATTGCACCATTAACCAATAGGAAGACTGACAATATCTCTTTTTCTTCATGTGTTCAAGGACAAGAATTTATGAATGTGGCCAGAAACCCTAGGCCTGCTGCTGCGGTTTCAGTGAGGGTTAGGTCCCTTCACACAAAATTCACTTCTCAAAGGTTGCGTTGTTAGATTCAGACTCAGCCACACATGTTCCCATTCGAGCATCTCAGAACTCATGCATTCACCTCAAGATAGAAGCCCTTTTACTTTTTAAAGACTTAGCCATGAATGTTCTCCCATGTTGGAAATTTTTTAATATTATTTTAACATAAAAAAAAAGTGAAAATAGCAATAAAACAGAATTTCCAAACTTTGGATCTCATTTTTGGGCACAGTTTCTCACACCAGAGAGACAATACAATGTAGAGAAATGTGGGTCTCATTTGTTGCACTGGTGTATATGGGCTTGACCAACATACATTTACCTATAAAAGTCTGAAGTTTATCCTTTATGACTAAGTAGTACTCCAAGATATAAGAAAAAAAAAAATCATCCTTTTCAACCAGTTCCTTGGTCCATGGTCTTTTGGGTTGTTTCTAAGATTTATCTATTACAACTTGTGCTGCTATAAACACGAACTTGCACGAGTTACTGTAGTGTGATATTTTTAATTCTTCTGGGAGGATACTCGAAAAGGAAACAGATGGATTGAGTGGGACCTCTAATGCTAGGGTTTTGGGGTTTTTTGTTTGTTTGTTTGTTTATTGTTTTGTTTTTTTAAGAAATCACAGTGATTCTTTCCTTAAACAATTTAAATTAATACATGGTTTATGAACAATGACATCTTAGGTTGAATGAACATTTAAGATTTTGTAAAAATTTATTTTATGAGCAATAAACAAATATCGCCCACACCTATGGCAAGTGACTGTTCCTGTTCTTCTCTTTCACTCTTTAATTTAGACACTGAGATATACAGAGCATATATGTTTCTTAGGGAAAAATTTATACTTCTTCACTAATACAGTGTTGGAATTCATTTTAAGATGGTTAAGTAATTGTGTCTTATTTATACATAAAATTGACTAAAAAATACATGTATAATAGTGAAATCTTTATATAGGCTGATCAGGAAATAGATGCAATGAAAAAGTAAGATTAGAGATTTAGCCTGTGAAAATAATTCTTGATCTCCATTTATATTAAAGGTGTGCATTTCTTATTCAATAGAATAATCGGGTGCTTATAAATGAAGTATGTTTCATTGCTCTAGTTTGAAAATCTATACTGATTTTTTCGTCCACTTTGTCCTGTTGGCGGAGGGGTGTTCCAGCATTCTAAAGCCTCCCTGACTTCCTAAGGTGCTTGGCCAATCCCTCACCTCACATGGAAGGAGAAGTTCACAGCCACAACGATAGATTTGCGTGCTTCTCTTGTTATTATATCTCTGTTTGCCTCGGGTATTTTCAGGAGCTTTAGCAGGATCCTGTCTCAAAATGAAAAATAAGAAGTTTGTCTTTAAAGGCCTGGGGATGCGGCGAGGGATGCGGCGAGGTGTGAACAGAGGACCCCAGCACAATACCAGTGCCTCAAACAGACAAACTGTAGATGAGATTTCATTGTTCTCTTGATTAATTCTTTTACTATGTGGTGTATTTTGCTCTGAAATGTATTTCAGTACTAACGCGCTATTCCAATTTTGTCCTGGATGCCGTCACATATGTTTCTCAGTCAGGTCCCTCAGCTGAGCTCTGTGCGCAAAGCGCGTTTTCCGTGCAGCGCGCAGATGGGCTGCCGCAGCTGTCCACAGGGGGAGCAGAGGAAGAACCCTTTCTAGGCTGGTGATGTGGTGTGGAGACTCCTGCAAAGCTAAATCTAGGAATTCCATTTGCTACAGCCGCTCCCCTTTTACATATCTGCTTAAAAGAATTCAAGATGTCACACGATGCATAGCAATGCTTACCGCAGTACAATTCATGACAGCTAAGTCATGGAAGTGGCCTCCAATCCATCTAAGGGAAAAGGAATAAAATAAACATGGTATTTACACACCATGGAGTACTATTCAGCCATAAAGAAATGTAAGTTTGAGATATTTGTAGGAAGATGGCAAACTTCGACAGACCAATGCTAAGTGAAATAAATTATCTTTAAAATCACAGTTTCTCCTCTATGCGACACCTCCAAAAAATATAAAGAGCCAAAAAGTATAGAGTTCTGCCTAGCCACCCACAGCCCCTAGAAGATGGCTGTTAACTGAGAATACTTTGTCTTTACCAAAGTTCCACATAGGTTCTTGGATAACTGCGCCTGTGGTGATAGCCTCTTTACAGCCAATACCTACTCCTGTTTCTCTTTCCCCCTTACGGTATTTTCTAACACTTAGCTAACTTGCGTACTCCCCCACATGAATCAAACTACATTTTTATTTGAAAGTCGACGATTCGTTTGCTCTCATGAAAGAGGCGTTTGTCACAGCCTCTTGGAACCATTTCCTGCTGCGTGCAGAAGGGAAACTGCAAACCCTGGCAGACGCGCGTGGCGCTTCGTGTCTTCAGGCTGTCGGCCAACGTGAAGCAACAATAAATTTGACAGAGAATGCAGAGATGGAAAATTTAGAAATGAAAATGGATTTTCTCATTTCATATATTCATCAGAATAGCATTGTTTTGTAGCGAACCCGCACTCACACCCGTGGGTACTTTCTTCTACAGAAGTTGCTAATACTTCATTTTCAGCTCTTTCCTTGAAAACTCTTTTAAATGTCAAAGTTGAAAAAAATCAAAGTTTAGCTAGACTTTTAATAGATGGATGATTTAAAAGCTCCACATCCAATAAAACTCTGTTGGAACTAAAAGATAAATGACATATATTCATCAGGAAATGTGACCTAGCATCTCGATGAGCTTGGGCAAAGTGCTCTAATTCATTCAGTGAAACACAAAATTCTCCTCCTGACAGCAGGAGCGGAGTATATTGAAAAATACCCATTCTGTGGCCCTGCCAGATCCTTGGAGGAGCAGAGGAGAGTCTGGGTGTTCTCACGGGCTCCAAGACATTTAACAAATAAACAAGCATGTGAATGATGATTCTGATTGATGTTAAAATCAACTTCAAAATTTTGAGATGAAATATAGTTTTGTATTTTTCTAGTCAGTGAACTTTACTGTGACACTGCAGGACTTTGGTGTCTACTTATTTATTTGGTGGGAATCATTGGGAAAGAATGTCTTGAAAAATAGTTTAGATTTTAATAAGTTTGCTGATTGTCTCTTGAACACCCTGAAGCAAATGCTTATTAACTTTCAACAAATTGGAATTAAATGTTTGGAAAAGTCATTAGGAAAAGGAACATACAAAAAAGGGCAACACTGATACCATCTCAGTCATGAGCTTAGAAAATAGTTAGGGTTCCCTCCCTGCCAAACAGGGGACAATTGTGAAAATGACTTCATGGGGAAATGAACTTTCAGTCCAATGAAGAGCTCAGCAAAGTTCAGAAAATTTTGGCTTGGTCAGCATTTTTTTTTTGAAAAATCAATGTGCAGCCTACAAAATGTGCCTGGTAAAATGAGCCCAGGAGGAATTACCACATAGATTATGTCAGTTTCATTAAAGTCCATGAATTTCCAATAGAGGAAAAAAAATTCCCTTGTCCTCTTCAACGTCTTTCCCTTTCTTGATATTGATATGAAAAGTAGCCATGGCGACATCACTGACCCTCGTTATCGAAGTCTTCCTGATTGGTATTGAAAAGTGCATTCAATACAGTACGGCAGTAATTACAGCTGGTACAAAACATCTAGTCTTTCCTGCCTAGGCAGGGAATGCTCAGGGAACTACAACTGAAGTTGAAAGTTGAAAGTCTCTATCCTACACGCAAACTGTTAGAAGGACTGGTCATATATTTGCAATTCCAGTATTTATGTTATGTTTTATTCTCAGTAACTGTTTACTACCATGGAAACTTTTTCTTAGTTGATTATATATATATATATATATATATATATATATATATATATATATATATATATATATACACATATATATACACATATATATATATATATATTAACCAATTCAAATACTATTTGAGTACTCTGACTTGATTACAGATTCATATATATGATGCACAAATAAAAGAAAAAGAAAGAAAGAAAGAAAGAAAGAAAGAAAGAAAGAAAGAAAGAAAGAAAGAGAGAGAGAGAGAGAGAAAGTTGAAAGTCTCTAACTTGTAGGAGGCAGAGGTCAGATGAGCAGTGAGTGTCCTGCTGTTCCTCTGAAATTTGATCTGGTGGAAAATCTTTGAGCCTAAAGAATTCCTTCAGGGGTCAATAAAAGGGAATCTCTGTGGTGGCCAAGGAGAACTCAGAAGGGTGCGTGCTGCACTTGCTGTCAAAAATGGAAGATTGGGAAAGAGAAGCAGCTTTGATGAAAAACAGTTTCCAAGAACTAAATGAGCTTGTATGCGACAGAGTTCAGCGCTTGCAGGGGAGTCATTCTCTTATAGGTCTGAGATCCACAGATCCTCATCTCAGCGTACTTAGGTGTGGGATGAGTGACTAAATTGAAGCTACAGTTCAGGAGGTGACATGAGGCTTTGCGGCTTGTATAAAAGAGCAAGGCTGTTGTGTAAATAAACACCAGCTGGTGTAAGCCATTTAGAGTTTCTTAGTTCTCTTCTTCCTCATAATCAGGGTTATGAGATGTGCGGGTGAAGACATTGCAGACTCGCCTATGTTCACATAAAGGTAGATGTCCCTGGACTTCCAGACCTGACCACCTACTTGAGAATGTTCCTTTTTTTAGCATGTTTACAGGTTAGTGATGACCGAATGCCACGGGAGGACAAAGAGGAGGTAGCAGCGAATGCTGTGGCCTGCTGCCTCATGCAAAGAGAACGGTCTGCAATTGGTGATCTTTGACAAAGTACAGTCTTAGGGATGAATAATGATTGAGATTGCACGAAGTCTCATAATAAGCAGAAACAAAATATTTGTAATTGTATTATTTTCATAACCTGTAAAAAACGGCTTGTTTGTACTGATGAAAAAATACCATGCCAGGCATGATGTGAGCTTTTATTCTACCAGTACTTGGGGAAGCTGAGGCAGGAGGACTGGACCCTGGAGCTCAGCCAGAATCCTTTAGCCAGTTAGTGACACTGTCTCAAACCGACAAGAAAATGTGCTGGGGCTATAGCTCAGTGCGGAGATCCTGGCTTTAATCTCTAGTCACACACACACACACACACACACACACACACACACACACATCCTAATCTTGATAGTATAGGAAAAGTAGAAGTGTTTTTGCACAATTTGAGATATTCAAGACCCAGGCCCGGGGATGCTCGAGTCTGTTAAAGGGACGCTGGTTCATAGCTAGTGCTTTCTCACTGTGTACTTCACAGCAGGAAAGAGGGGACCAGCTCTCAGGCGAGCTTCTGATAAGGTTCCAGACCTGTCCATGACGGGTCTGCCTGCATGACAACCAAACCACCTCTCTGGGACCCCATCACCCTAAGAATTAAGCTTGTGTCCAATCATTTGGGCCACTGGGCCGAGATTCAGCCCTTGGCCCAGGAGTCTGCTCTACCTGTCAGATTCAAGGAATTGCTTTTGCGATTCATGTTCAAACAAAAATGAGAATACTTATGAATGTTTGTAAGATTTATGGCAGAGAGGGCCATATCTTGGGTAATACTCAGGTATGGAATTGACTTAGCAGGGTAAACTCAATTACCAGCCTAAGTCTCCCTTTGAGATTGGGGAAGGACAGTCTGGTTAAACACAATTGAATTTAGAATCCTGCACATGTCCTGAGTGGCAGCAGAGGTTAAGATCTAGAAAGAACCTGAGGGGTACCGAATTTTAACAGGAATAGAAATGTAACACTGGTTGTTATAGCACATAATGTTATCATCATATTTGTTTCTCAGATTAATGGATATAGGCATGCAAGATTGATCAAACCATTAAACCTGAACTGTTCCTTTCAATAAACCTGACTTGTCCTTTGACCTTTTTTTTTTAATTTATTTTGAAGAAAACAGAGAAATAATAGATATTAGATGACATTCTATACCATTTTACTGTTTTACCTTGATTCACTATTGTCTTTGTTTTGTATAGGCTTTCATTCCCTTTAAAATAAATAAAAAAGAGAGCTGGGAATATACCTCATTAGGATAAGAGCCTCGCTGGTAAGCACAGTGTCCTGAGTTTGATCCCTGGTACCTAAATAAATAAAAGAACCTGGTGGGGACCGATTTCTAAGAACCCTTTGTGAAGTGGGTCGTGGGTAAGAAGCAAAGCAGAACATGAGGTGCTCGCTAAAGGCCAGAGGGCTGGGAGCTGTACTCCCAAGCCAGCGTTTACCAAGAGGCCCTGTGGTCCACCTGCCCCCAGAGTTTTGCACTTGATCCCCAAGCAGAAAATGGCATAAGAGCAGAAAGACATGGAAGGGCAAAGTACTCAGTCCTTGGGTCAGAGCTGGAGAGACCTGGGTCAGGGGAGCCTCCGGCAACCCCTGCGGTAGAGTGGAGCCCGTAGGCAGAGGTGCGGTGAAACCAGCGACAAAGCGTTGCACCCACCAGAAGGGCTTGATCGCGAGGAGCTCCTCAGTGCTGCGGAGGGTCTCCCTTTATTTGGAAGTATCACTAGAGACCAGTTGTCTTCTAAGAACTGACCACTAATATTCCAAGAAAATGCTTTTTATGGTGTTTCACAGTTTTTTTAATATTAAATGTAAGATGTGGTTAACGTTGGCATTTTCTTGATAGCTTTTGGATCCCTTTGCGTTCTTCCTTAACCCCTCCCCACCACAGAAAAAAGCAAATGAACAACAACGTAACAAACAAAACCAGAACAAAGAGTGCTAAAATCATACCATGGGGTGGTAGAAATAAAAAGAAGGCTCCAAATCCAAGAATTCTGGGGCAGATGCAGGTCAGTTGGGCCACAGCAAATGCCTCCCGGAGGCTGTCAGTCGTAGTTAGTGACAGGTAATGCCCCAGACAGATGTTTGAAAAGATGATTTTTCAGTAAGTTTATGCAGAAAAGATAGCAATGCAGGGCAGTGTAATGCCGAGAGACGGGTATGTGTTTGTTCTGTCTGTTGTCAATTATCTTATGCCTTCAAAACAGGGTTTGCTTTCAGGGAGTTTGATAGATTACCTTAAGTTTTGAGTGTTTTTAGTTAACAGATGTTTATGCAAACTGAAATAAAAAATATGTAAGGAAAAGCAAAAGAATGATGTGGCCTACCGGTGTTGTCAGAGGAAAGTGCTCACAAGCAAAAGTAATATCAGTATTATTGCACGTGGTGTAGCCGTAACTATCCAGCGCTGCTGATGAACACTTGGACATGTTCTAAATTTTATCATTTGAAGCTTCTACTTTTTACCGTAAGCCAGTAAGTATGTCCAAATTGACGGTTTTCGTCTTGTATTTGTTTGACTTCCATCTTGTGAGATATAGTATTTCATAATGGAAAATTATTTGTACCTTGAGTTAGCTTGTGTTTTTATTACTACTGTGAGAAATTATAAATTGTGAGCCCGACTATGTTGATGGAAAATGCTAGCTTACCAACCCTGACCAGTAACGGTGTACAGAGGAAGAGGCATGGAAACCAACTTCTAATAAAATTTTTAACATTTATCAAAAGACAGTAATTAAGTTATTCATCAAAAAGCAGTAATTAATGGGATGAAATGAGATTAATCAACATAAATTATTGGGAGTTTTTTTGTTAGAAAGACTGTACTACCTTACTTGGTGTCTAAGTTACTTTGCTATCATTGCTGGGACAAACACCCAACACCCAAAATGAAGGAAGGAAAGGTTTATTTATTTATCTCACGGTTACTGGAGGTTTCAGTCCATATTTGGCTGGGTCCAAGGCAGAGTGGAACAAGGCAGACAGCAGCAGCTCATGGCAGCAGAACACCAACAATATGGTGACAGAGGCAACTGAACATCCAGGGGAGCAGAGAGCAACAGCGCGAGTCTGTCTCTCCGTAGCTCTTTAAATTACATCAGGCTCTCTGCCTTAGCCTAACTGCCTCAGGCCACACCTATGATTCTGAGCAGTAATCAGATCAATAATCTCATCAGTACTGAAACACATAATGCCAGTGACTCACGAGTCAAGTCCCAATCTATAGAAGTCCCCTCCCATGATTGCATGAGGCTTTGGGGGACAACTAGACATAAACCATAACACTTGGACTGGGTCTTGTATATATCTTCCCAATCTTGGAAATCAATAATTGATCATTTTGAATTTGATAGCGCTGAGTCAGTGGGGGTGCGCTAGACCTCTGAACTCACTAACTATTAAGCATAATACAGAAAAAAAAAAATCTCAAGTTAATCACCAGATGATCAACTTTTTTTGGCTTTTTTATGTACACAAAGTGAATTTCAGATAAATATGTCTGAAATGAATAACATAACATGCGATTACTGACAGATTGCACCTACAGGCAGGCACAAGGACCAGGATTGTGATCCCCAGGCTTGCCATGCTGTCTCGTTCCCAGGGCACTCTGAGCCCTCAATTAAGATGGAGCATGGTGGTGTGTACCTGTAATAACAGAGCTTGAGAGACTATAAACAGGTGGATCAGTACGAGACCAACCTGGTAGTGAGATGTTGACCATCATGTAGACCCTTCCCTAAAATATAAATAAATAAATAAATTGCACATTGTAAATAATTTACAAACTTAAATGAATATAATACCAAAAATTGTCTAAATTAAAAATGAAGAAAGAATTTACAAAACAGTCATATAATAGTTTATTCTGTGCCTAAATCAAAAAACCTATATTCATAGAATTAGAATTCTCAAAATAGAAAGGGGTAGGCAATAACTGTTTAGATTGAAATTTTCTAAATTTATTGGAAATTATAGCACATTTCAAAAAATGAACCTTTTGCACAAGAAATATGAATAAAATTATACCAAGATACACAAAAATGAAATTGTCTAAAACTAATTGTAAAGAAAAAAGATCATTAAAGCATGTACATAAAACAAAAACATTAGCTATGGAGAAGGAAAATTAAATAGCATCTTATTTAACTTAGAAAAATAAGTGCAAGTGGGTAAGAAATTAGACTAATTAATTCAAAGGAATGAAAAAAATCTGTCCTTGAATTTTATGCTTAGCAGACATACCTTTGAAAACTAAAACTAAAGTACTTACTTTACTCAAAATATTCCAGCATCTCCAGATACAGCATAAAAAATAGCTAAGACCATAATTCAGAAGGCAAGAGAAGTTACTGTATGGTCCTGGATAAAGAATAAAGAGCTCTCAAAATGGGAGTTTTGCAGGACTATGTAAAACATAATTATATTAGATGAACCAATTTGAAAGGTTATTAAAGATTTATACAATACAGTTATCAAACTTATGTCAGGTTATATACATATTTTTCGTGTGTGTGTGTGTGTGTGTGTGTGTGTGTGTGTATAAAACACAAGGAAGAAAAAATATAAAGCAATAGAAAATGTAAGTATACCCTTTAGAGTTTCTGATACTAGAAGAAAATATCACACATGTCTTATAAGTAGATTGTAAGTCATGATGCAGTATAAGTCATAAAATAAAAATTAAAATTAATCAACATTCAGAAAATTTATTGGGTAATAATTAATATTAAATATATCAAAACAATATTCCAAGTTTAAAACTTCATTTTAATTTTTTCAGTATTTAGGACAGGGGATACAGGGTCTCTAGGGTCTCACTACACAGATCACTCTTAGTGATTCACCTGTTTTCAGCCTCCCATAGTGCTGCAGTTACAGGTGCATGCCACCACGCCCAGTCTCAATGGCTGTCTCAGCGTTCCTAGGGAGCAGGATGAGCACAGCAGGCCCAGGGATGAAACACTAGGCGCTGTATCCTGCTGAAGCAGGTGCTTTAGTCAGCTGAGCTACCAAGCTGGCCCAAAATTAAAACTAAATCATGGGTCCAACTAAGAGACAAGAATAGGGTACAGGAGAAGTCCATTTGTAGAGTATGCTGATGGAAATATTTTGCTGCTGTGTACAAAAGAATAGTTGAAAGACTGCTGTTGTATACCTCTTTTTCTCTTGGGTTCATTTGCCCTCTTTGGTGAGTTCTTTCCATTCTCGTTCATGCAATTATGCTCATTTTGATCCCTCTCTAGAATATATTTTAGTAAACTATATAGGGTTGGTTTTGCCATCATAAAATTCTTTAGTTGATCTTTGTCATGGAAGTAATTCACTTTCATTATACTTGAGAGTTTTGCAAGGTATAACATGTGGGTTGGAATTTATTTCCTTGCAAGGCTTGCAGTACTTCGCTCCATGCTCTTCCTGACTTGATGGTGTATAAAGAGAAATCTGCCATTATTCTGATGGGTTTTCCTTTAAATGTGATCTGTTTATTTTCTCCAGAAGCTTTTAATACAGTGTTCCTGGGCTGAATTTCTGGAATCTTGATTCTTATATATATATATATATATATATATATATGGGTGTGGCCTGAATTGACTTAATGTTTTTGGAGTTCTGTATGCTTCAGTTACATAAATGCCAGATTGTTTCCCCATATTTGGGAAGCTTTCTACTATTACTCTGTTCATATTCTTCTTATATCATTTTATTGACTCCTTTCTCATTAATGTCTATTAGTCTTACATTGTTCATCTTTGCACGTCTTGCCAATGTTGAGGGATTTTTTTTTTTTTTTGGTGGAACCAGGAATTGAACTCAGGACCTTGCACTTGCCAGGCATGCACTTATGCCCCTGAGCTATCGCCCTGGCCACAGAGATTGAATTATATTTCCTGCATCCTAGTTGTCTTTAAGAGATCTTTTCTTACCTTTTGACTAGCTGCAATGGTGTCTTTAAAGTCTGAAAGTCTATTTTCACTTTCATTGAAATGGTTTTGCCAGCTTGTGATTGAGGTTTTTTTCATACATTCTATTTCTTTCCTACATTGTTCATTCAAGGATTCCATCATTTTTCTATTCTCCTCTACTTTTTAATCAATGTCTTCTCTAGAAGCACTTAGTACTTCTTTCATTAAAATTATCATTTCTTTTTCTTACTGCAGAAATTATTTCTGGTCTGATTTCCCCTACACCTTTCTGCAGTTATTTCTTTTCTTCACAAGCTATTTCTTCAGAGATTTAGGTGTGTTAATTCCAATTTCTTCTACGCTATTGTCTCTTACATTTGTTCCAGGTGGGCTCGGGACCTGAGAGCACATTTTGCTCCTTCTCTGTGTCATTTTGTAGAGCCGTGCCTTCTGACCTTTGGTGCAGAGCTTCAGTAGAGTTTTTAACTTAGCGCCAGATCTGGATCTACCAAGTTCAAACTCATCCAGTGGGTGTTGCCTGGGTCTGGCTGCTCTGCTCCACTTCTTCCTGCTGCAGCCCATGGAGGCGAACCTGCTGTATCACTCTGGCAAGAGGTTCTTCTCCTGGATCAGCTGGGAGGGTCTTGTCTCTAGCCTCTCTGTAGGAAGTTCTGCTGCAGGGTTCTACCTCAGGGCATGTCTGATTGATGAAGTTCCACTCTCATGCTGGACCTGGGTGTTGGGTCTGATAAGTTTCCAGCAGGCCCCAGATGGTCTCATTCACACACCTGACCTGGGTGCTGAGTTAAACAAGTTTTGTTGTTTTGTTTTTGGCTTTTAAGAAAGCTCTCACTATTTAATTCAGGCTGGCTTTGAATTCACTTTGTAGCCCAGGTGGGCCTTGAATTTATAGCAATCCTCTTGCCTCAGCCTGCCAAGTGCTGTGATTAGAGGCATGCGCCAGCACACGTGGCATGTGCAACACCCTTCCTGTATACTTGAGGGTAGAACAATGCACAAGCACGTTAGTTTACACAGTACCCGTGCCTGTTTTACTGCCTGCCATCACTCTGGCAGCTGCAAGATGCTACACAATGAAAAGTCTTTTCTTTAACATTTGCAAGGGCCTTCATGTTCCAGTCTTTTTATAATTTCTCACAGACTTTATCTGAAAAAGACTACCATGTACTTACTTTTATGTGTCCATACTGATGTCACATAAAAGAGGACTGACCTGTCTGTGACACAAGTAAGGTGACCCTGTTTGCAGTGATCTATTCCGTTTTTCTAGACTCAGGACAACAGAGGTGCATAGCGTACTTGTGGAACAAACAAATCTGCACCGAGTCCTCCCAGATCTATTGAAATAGGTGAGCCGACCTCATCATGACAAAGCTTCTGAGTCACTGGGAGACACAAAACCACCTAAAAAGGGAGTCAATAAAGAGAGGAGGCCTACAGGAAGGAATGTTCCTTCCAGGTTTCCTGTAGGTGTGACCAGAGGGCAGATCTCAGAAGCCTGAACACAGGGGCTCATTTCCTGCTTTTCAGTAAAGCTAGAAACCAAATTAGCTTTGTAAGGACAAAGGAAATGTCTGCTACTTAATCAGCGTGACAAGAGGCCAGCATGGCAGTGATCTTCATGCTCTGGGACACAGAGGCAGAAGTTTGATATGCTCGAGCCCTGTCAGCTGAGCAGCGTACCAAGATACTGTCTCAAATTTGAAAATACAAAAGAGATGGGATGTATCTTAGAGCAAAAGCTCTGAGATTAATAGCCACCACCACAAAAGGGTTTTTTCCCACAAATTCATGAAAATAATATTACTTTTGTATAATAAAATTCTACTAAATCACTGTTTTTCCTTTCCAATTTAGCCTGATACCCAGAATAGGCAATCACAAGCCTGATTTTTCTCTTTGGCTGTCAATTATACTTGAATAACCTCAATAACTGAGCTTCTCTGAAGTCATTAAGAAAATAATAAAGTTCAACTCAGGCCAAAGATGGCCCTGTGCTTGTTGGGGTTACAATCGCCCCCCTGCACTCTTGATTCAGAGCTGCAAGAGTCCACGAATAAAGATAAAGTATGAACAGGAAATCAGAAATTCAGACCAACTTTGAATTTCGATTGCTAGTTGTAATCGTACCTTCAATACTGGGCTGGTCAACCCATCTCCACTGTAATTTCCCGTGATCTACAGTTGGGATTGGGACCTTTTGGGGGAGACATGGGGACCTTCCTGCCTTCTGTGCCTAAACAAATACACACACACACACACACACACACACACACACACACACATACACACACACACCCATTTGTGTTTCACTTACCCAGCAAGCTCCCACTCTGCCTCCAGCTGTGGTGACGCTCTGCTCCTCCCTCTCCCTCTCCTCTTTCACGCTGGGTCTGAAGACAGAGGTACAGCTGAATCCTGCAGTTGCCTTGTGCTCCTCTGTGCAGCTTTACCTGCAGTCCTTTCTCTCTGCGGTAGGATGAAACTTCTGAGACTAGGGGAGAGAGGACGGGTTCCTGATGTCTGGTGCGAATTACCAAAGACATCCATTTCTGCACTGCCACATAATTTATGCCTTTGCCATGGAGAGGGAGAGTCAGGCTACAAATTGTTCTGATGAAATGGAAAATGCTTGGAGTGATTTAAGAGGCCATGCTAGGAGGAGAGCTCTGGTTTCAACGGTGAGACAGCTTGCTCTGTACTTTGGAAGAAAAGACGAAAGGCACTTTACATTTCTGATATAAGACTAAAGAGAAAAAAATTAGATGTTCTTACTTCCTCACTACTGCTGGTAATAATATCTCCTGCAGGTAGCTTTGAAAAGCAGGTGATTTTCCAATTCTATTTTTTTCGGTAGGAGTATTGCTCCAGGTAGTCAAAATCGCAGTGCTAGAAGGCAGAGAGTTTAAATATATAGCCACAGTTTAGAATGGCATATTTTATGTTTCATAAATCTTTATAGGCAATCATCCTGTGTGATATATTTCCTAGGATATTCTTGTTACTTAAGGAGACTTTCCTCATAAAAGAATTTAAATATGGTCGTGTGTCCTCCCTCCTGACTTTCAGTCTCAGCTTTTAAATGCCAGTGAGGCTGGGAGAAGGAAGGCGGGCCTCTCCCTAAAGTTAGCATCCTTAGCTTAGATTCTTTTCTGTATATCTTTTTTTCCCAGGGTCAAGGTCTATTAACAAAAGATGACATGAACTTCTTAGTATCACTTTTTGGCTCTTCATAAAAACTATAAATTTATCTATTACTTAAAGCCGGGATTACGTAAGTAAACAATGCTCAGGAGGGCTAGAGGTTACCAAATCCTTCTTGTCCTTTATTTTGCCTGGCTGGATGTTGGACACGCCTAGAAGAGCTTCCAAATGTCACAGTGTGTGAAGAAATAGACATCGCGTTTGCCTGATCACCAATAATGGACAATTAATTTTTACAGGGGAGAGTTGGACCTCTTAAAATCACACATTTAGGGTTGGGTCCAACCTTCCTTGAAGGCTTAGAAGTGAAATGCTCTTGAAAAATACTCTGAAAGATGCATTACTTCCTCCTCTTGTCCAAGAATCTCAAACTGCAGAGGAGCTGAGAAACAGTGAAACACATCATACTGATCTCTTTCTCAATCAAGAACTAAACATCAGCCAATTTCATTCCAAGTCCAGAAAAACTGAGTAAAATACGTCACCCTTGGAAATGCGGTAGAAATCGAGTAATACATAGCGGGGAGAAAAGACCACACATTTTAAATTTTTAAAGGGGTAATTATTGAAGTCTCCTATACTTAGATTTTGGAAGAAAAAAATTATTAGCAAAAGATAAATGTCACAGGAAATCTAAGTGGACTTCAAATTTCTGGGTTAATCAGTCATTTTTCTAGTGTAATCAGAGATTTGTGTGCTAGGAGTATAAAGCAAATCATATTGGTTCAGCGAAACGTAAACTTGCTAATCAGTCACCTCAATTTCTATATCATTTCAGCAGAGCACAAACTGAACCACAACTAACTTGTAAGGAAACAATTACAGTGAAAATAATTTTTCTGAGAAAGCCTGTATATTTATTCTAGTGGCTTGAAGCAATCCGTATTCTGGCCGTGGCCATGGCCTGTAGAGCTTGTTTCTTTTGACTTTTTCCATCAAGCTAAAACGTTCTACAATTGGACCATTGAAGTGAAACCTTGGGCCAGGCAGTGTGAAAGCCTCATATACTTTCACGGAGGAAGTCTGAGAGGGAAACAGATCACTGAAGCAACCAGGGTCTAGATTTTTCAAAGGAGTTTATGGAATAAAACATCATTTGGAAAGGAACCCAGAGAAAAATTGTTACCCAGTTTGAATCGTACTACAGGATTATTTATATATGTCACGATGCTGTGTGACTTTCAGGAAACTTCACTGCATTTTTTCAGAAGATTTGAATGCAATCTTGAATAGATAGTCAAGATAATGTACCTCAGGTTCTGCCAAACCATTGCAGAAATGATGCTGGAGAAAGTCGGACAATGATGTTGAATTTGATTGTGACTAACAATAAAAAAGCAGAATAAAAATTTTTTTAGAAAAGTAGAACAAACAACAGGAATTGTTTGGAAACTTTATTAGGTTCATATTCCAAACATAAAATTCATCTAAAAATTAAAATAAAGAGCAATAAATACAGAAATAGAGTGAAAGTTGATCTAAAAATCAAGCGTTTAGAGAGCATATCTAGGAGCCAGAATCAAAAATTTCATTGAACTTTGATTTCAAGACTTACCTGAAGAATAAAAAAAAGAGAGTTAAGTTCACAATTATTTTTTCAGCTGGTGGAGTTGCTATGTTCTGGCCCATGAAGTGAGGGAACATTTTAGATAAAACTCTTTCAAACAGTCGAATCCCCTTTCCCAACTGTCAGTTTTGCAAGTGTTCCAAATTTCTCAGTGAAACTACAACCATTCCCCACCACCCTCTGCAAAGTTGAGGACTCCTGTACACCCTCACTTCTGACTTAGTTGCACGTCCATATGCCCCTAAGATCCTGCGCAGACTTGATTCGTGGCTAGCAAGCTCCACACAAGAGATTCATAAACTATAGTCGCTGCATGATGGTGCAGCGTGCAGGTGAGACTCTGCCAAGCACAGAGTGCTGTGAGACCCCACCCAGGAGTTCCAGGACCATCCCAAGAGCATTTGGGAAAGTGCTGACTGCTCTCAGCAATGATAGGGCACAAAAACTCCGAAGTTTTCCTTACTAAGAGGTGGACCTCAGACTTGGAGAGTGCCTTAGTTACTCTTCTCCTGTTGCTGGGACAAATACCCGACAGACAAAATGAAGGAAGGAAAGGTTTGTTTAGTTCACAGTTACTGGAGCTTTCAATCCATACATGGCTGGCTCCAAGGCAGAGGGGCACATGGCAGAGAGCAACAGATCATGGTGGCGAAACGGCAACAATGGCAACAGAGAGAGTCTGTCTCTTTGTCTCACTTATTTTACATTCAGGCCCTCCACCTCAGGCTAGGAGGAACACATCCACCCTTAATCTGAGCTGTACTAGGACCTATAATCCCAACCTTGGATCACCCATAATCCCAGTGGATCATGTGTTAATCTCAAACTCTAGAAGTCCCGACCCCATGACTACATGAAGCCTTGGGGGGGACAACTAGACACTAATCCTAACAGAGAATTTGCCTAGAAGAGCAGTCAAGTGGATGGACTTTAGTCAAATTAGTGTTCATCTGCTTCTGGAGTCAGGATGACACAATACTCCCAGCTGCAGGCTCAGGGCTAACATGGGCTACATGAGGTGACTGCAGACTCCCTGTGATGCTGCAGGACTTTCCCAGGTCTTAGAGGATACCTCATTGGCACCAAGTGGAAAGGCTGAATCTCTGTTTGGATTAGGGGAATCACTTACTGTGCACTCACACTGCATGAAACAGGAAGGCACGTAGGCCCATCAGTAGAAGGGCCTGTGTCTTCCACCCCATTCCTATATTAGCTTTCTGACATCCTCAGCTATGCAGAAAAGACACTCAGTGGAGAGAGGATTGAGACAGCAATTTGCTAAAGATAGCACACACTAGCTCTCTCCAGACAAAATTGTTCCTTGGTAGTCATTATTCACAAATGGAATAAGGTGACTAAACTCCTTGTGAAGACAGGACAACTGATCATATAACTGTAGCTTTTAGTTGACTACCAAAACAACATTTTCCGTGGATTTGCTACCTAAGGACCACATAAATAATGCTTTCACCGACTGAAACATGTGATCATGACCTTGCTATGTCTTCACCTTATTTTTTTTTTTTTTTTGTCTTTTTGAGACAGGGTCTCGCTATGCGGTTGAGGCTGGCCTTGAGCTCAATTTTGTAGCCCAGGCTGGTCTCGAACTCGCAGCGATCCTCCTGCCTCAGCCTCCCAGGTGCTGGGATTACAGGCGTGAGCCACCACGCCCAGCTAATGTCTTCACCTTAAAGAAAGAAAAAATATGTTGCTTCAGTGTCTTTCTCTTTACCATGTACACAGGAAGGCTCCCTGGTTCAGTGGACATTGCCTTACCTTGGCTGCTACTCTACAAAGCGATAAATTTACCCAGGATGCTCACCAGTTCAGTGCTCCTCTCTGCCCATGAAGACATCTGCTGAAGCACTGTGGGAATTTGCTACAGTAGCACTCTTAGCTCAGCTCACTGTTTTCTGCAGACTGATAGTCTATGTAGTCCTTGTCTCCAACAGAACCATTCAGAGGAGAGAAAGGGGGGGAGGGTGAGAGTCTGTGCATATGAACCTCCTAGGATGTGACTCTCAATATGCTCTATTTTGTTGCAGCAAAATCTTGTTGAATACTAGAATTATCCTGGCAAGTGGTTTCTTATTTCCTTACTATATCCAAAAGAATGCACTCATGGAGGTTAATTTTGTTACAGAGTCTCATTGGTTTAGTGGAATTGATTTCAGGATGAAACTATCAAGAGTGATATTCCAGCCATTCAATCATGAGATAGTCTCAGGATGGTGGTAAATTTTTGTAGAAAATTTAATTTTCTAAATAGCAGTTACAAGTCTGTGTGGGCTAAAAGAATTGAACTTCAGTTTCAAACTTTTTAATATCCAACCACAAAAAAGATATCTTTCGTACAAAGCATAAAACAGAAACATTAAAGGATAGTGTAGATTTTAATATTAACTTTGAAAAATTAAATTTTTTGAAAATTTGTATATTTTAATACAATATTTAATTTACTTTTAAGCAAAATGTCGAGGTTTGTCATCTAAAATAAGGGTAAGTAAAATATAAATTAAATTATACATTGACCTAAAAGATTATTGATGTTCTACTCATAGAGTTACAAAGAAGTCTGTCTTCTACACACTTCTTCTATTCAGATGGAAAAAATATTATGCTTAACTTCATTTACAGACACAAATACAGTGAAATTTTTCATTAAGACTAAGTTACTTAAAAGCAATGATTTAATTAAAGCTGCAACTAAATTTTTTACAGTCCAACATTTCAAGTAATGTTGATACAAAATATATAAAACTAAGTTTTATGATGTTGATCCCTAAACTAATAAGCACCTGACCTTTAGATCACTCACAAAAAAATTTATGCTCATTTTATACATAAATAGTTACTTTGTGAAATAGTTTAATCCAAATAGCCACTAAATTTACACTATTTTAGAAATAAGTAACAATCTACTGGAATTACTATTTCTGAAATGTCATTAATTCTGTAAAATAAAAATTAGGACAGGTATAAATTTAGGCAATCACAATACATATCCATTATAGAAATAAAACAAAAGGCTTAACAAAAATTTTGTGTGAGTCCCGAATTTGCTAACCCCAAATTTTGATGTATCATTTTCAATCTTAGTTTGGCATTGATCAAAAAGTCACATCCACAGCACACTTACACTTTGCCTTTTAAGCTGAGCATAGGGCAATATGTTAAACCCAAATTAATATCATGCTTTAATTTAGTCCAAGTTAAACCATGAAGAAACAAGGGAAATGAAATAAAGCTTAAGTCACAGTGTAACACAGTGTAACATGAGAAATTGTTAAACCAAGAATATTTAGTCTGAAACATTGAATATGATTTTTTGAGAAGTCAGTGTTATTTAGTGTTAAATATACCAAAAAAATACCTCTCATTAGCGTCAGTTGTCAACGTTCCTTGAAAATAAAACATTGATAAATGTGCTGAGGTTAGAGAGAATCTTGTTAGTAATGGAAATGGAGATTTTGCAAACTGCCTACATACATATGCACTCAATTCTATATGAACTTGCTGGGGAGAGCTGAAAACTGCATGGTGGAGATTTTAGGGAGGGAAGTTGGTGCTGAGAGATCTCTGGCTTCTCCAAGTGTTAGATTCTTTCTATATGTAGAATTAAGTCAAAGCAAGGGTTACTGGGCATAGAGCTAGAAAGTATTGTTCCTATGTAACCTAGATTATAAGTACTGTGGATAAAAAGGCAAGTAATTCAAATTATATATGCAAACTGTATAATTCTTGTCTCTTAACCTAATAAACAATAGGCTTTTATGCACATGTGCACATGCACACACACACACACACACACACACACACACACACACAACTAGGAAAATGGATACTTTATCTTCATTCTCTTTTGATGAAGAACTTAAAGTCACTTTACCCCAAAGGTATGCTCAACACCATTCACAAAGTTGATAGAAAACAATAAAGAAAATTGGAGAAAGATTTTTTTAACTCGTATTTTCCCCGTTAGTCAGAATCACAAATATGGTTGTAATCTCTGCCTGATAGATGAGAAATAACAGTCTGTACAGTGGGTCACCAAGAGGGAGAAGGATGAAGTCCTAGTCACTTGAGTCCTCACTGCCACGCTGACTCACTAACCTGAAGAAGTGAAGAAAGGCTATGGAGAAGCACTGAGAGCCTCTCACCACTGGGTTGCTGTGAAGTTAGAACAGTGCAAATGTTTTTAAAACATCTAAAAGTTGTTCTTAGAACCAATAAAAAGAAAGATGCCTTCAAGAATCAGGGGGTTTTTGCAAAGAAATAGGGAGTACAAAGAGGCTCCTAGGCAACTGCAGCCTCCAGCAAGTGCAAACCTCCTTTTCTGTCCCTATCCCAAAGGTTATTCTTGCCTTCCTCATTCATTAGTGGTGGCTTCTGTGATGACATCCACCTGGCTCAGAGAGACATTTGTGTGCACAATAGAATGCCATGCCTTACCCTCACAGTACATTGGGGTGCTGCTGGATTCCATGGGTATCTTTACATGTTACCTGATGTTCTGCCTGTGTTGGACTTTGAGTCCCTATAGACCATGATTGAACTGTAATTGATATTAAGGAGAATCAACAATGGAAAGCAGGACCCGGCATTTCATCCACACTGTAGGACAAAAGTGTTTCTCTCCCTCATCTGCTCTTAGGTTTGCAGTTCTGGAAATCTCTTTGAAGAGTTTGGGTGTCTTCTTCATGAAATCCTGTATGTTAATCAGGTCCCAGGAATCCCTGAATATTGGCATTGCCTTACCCAACAGCATCAAGACTTTTGTCTTTGGGCAGCTGGTTTTCTTCCTCCTGGAACTAGAACTATGTATAGATTTTTTTATGAAATTTGCAAAGCAGATACCATATTTCTTATATCAAATGTCACCCATCTATATGGCACTTCACATGCTGCTTCTGACTTCAATTTGAAGTGAGGTTACTTATAAACTTCCAGTGGGCAAAGACATAGTACAGATTTTATAAATCTAACTAAAATTGTGTTTCAGTCATTTTTTCTTTCAAAAACTGAAATAGCATTCTCTAGCAGGGTCTTCCTGGTGCTGCATAGAAGCACACAGTGATTGCTACATGCATACGCAGCAGAGGCAAGGTGACATCTTGGGTAGAGGCAGCCCTGTGCTTTGTCTTCTGTGCTGTCTTATCTGAGCCCTTGGAGAATACAATTACATTCTCATTTATTTGAGAGCATGGCTTGGGTGATGCCAATATTGATTTTGGCTCTTTCTCTGTGAGCATTTTTCTTTCATAAATTATGCTATTTCACGAAAGTTTGAATTTTAAAATCCAAAAGTTAAAAGTATCTATAATTTTCACACATTAAATCACTGATTTCAAAGGCTGGCAAGATGGCTCAGTGGTCTAAAGAGCCTACTTAGAGACCGTGGTTCAATTCCTGACACCATTTGCTGTGCCAGCCTCACCCCCAGGGCAGGCTGAGCCAGCCATAATACAATAATAAAATAAAATTAAATAAATTAAAAAATACATCACCAATTTAAGCCCCAAGCATGGTTGTTCAGGCTGGTATTCCTAGCACTCTAGAGGCTGAGGTAGGAGGATCACCAAGACTTCAATCCCTGCCTGAAGTACAGAGCAAGAAACTACCTCAAAAAACAACTAAAGAACGTCATACTTATATTCAGTGGGTAATCAATTAGAGGCACCCTCCATTATGAAGAAAGGTGTACAGCTAATCATACACTGCTTTATGGCTTGATAGTCCCACGTAGAAATCTGTTCTGAAAGGTAGAAAGTTCAGACATTTTTCTTCTATATACCTGTTCCAAGTTTTCTGCTTCTATATTCTGAACTGTTCCAGTTCTGACTAAGCATTAATAATGTCATGTTCTCTATCAGAGCTACAAATGGACATTAAATTCCATTTTAACCTGTAATAAATAAATAAATAAATAAATAAATAAATAAATAAATAAACCCGTAATGCTATAATCTCAATGAAGCATTTGAATCCAACATCTTGTGTTTGGAGTATCAGGAATGCAGAGCTTGTCCCCCTACTTTAGTGAGTGAAAGTGTGGACATAGTACTTTGTGTAAGCAGGAGCTTTTACCAAAGACCCCTTATCTGTAATAACATGTCTCAGGCTACGTAGATTGTTTCCTCCAGACAATACAGACCAAACACTGTGGAGGGTAAAGTTATCAGTTCAATATAAATTTAAGTATTCTGCCATGGTAACTCCTAGACTAGCATAACCAAGTATTCGTCCCTTCAGTAAACATTTATTTAAAAAATAACTTTTGTGATGCATTTTATGTCAGTTTGAAAAATTATTCCCCTGCCAGATGAGAAATGGGTTTTGCATATCCCCTCAAGGGTAAATAACTTTTCCATGGAAGTAGCAGGAAGTCTGCTCACTCTGAGCTGCTGCTGCTGCCATCAATCTGAGCCACAGTCTAACACTCTATGGAGCTATTTTTCCTCTAGATAGAGCAGGGAAAGACTCTGTGTGGCTATGCAAGATGGAGCCAGCTTATTCTAGATAGCTGTATTTAATGCATTCCCTTTAATTTCTGAATATACAAAGATGTAGGTCAAGTATGTGCTCATATAAAAGTTTTAAAAAAACTTGTCTTTTTGCACATATGTTACTACAATTGTATATATATATATATATGTATTCATAATTTTATTACTTTTAATAAGGAATAACAATGAGACAGTTTCAAATTACATTAGTAGGACAGCCACAATAATTAATACAGTATATATAATCATCGTCATAGTAGTTGATCTGAGTACAAGATGCAGACATGATAACTTTTCAAAACACTATTGGTATAAATATTTCTTCTCATTGAGCTAAGAGAAAGTAGTTGTATGCACAATCCAATATTCCACAATGGTAGTAGGTTGTCAGCAGAACTGGCAATGTTGAAAGCCTTGACTTGAGCCTTTTACAGCTCAGCGTACTAATCTGGCTTTACTTTTTATGTTTCGTGGTTAAACTTTTCTGCTGGGTAGTTAAGGCCAAGTTAAAGCAAGACCTATATGACAAAATACATAATTTTCATATCTGACAAGGTCAGTCAAACCTCCTCAAGATTTATCTTGAAACTATGTACAGCAGTTTGTAGAACTTTTGTGAGTGTCAGCCACCTGGATAAGTCACAGCCATTGCTTGACCTGTTTGCTCTCTGTGAAAGCCTGAGAGGATGTTTTCTCTCTAGGTAACTCCCCTTAGGCACACTATAACATTGTCGATCCCTTTCGTCTATGGCTCCATAATCTTCTGAGCAGAAACTTTGAGACAACACTCAGTAAATTTTATCTTCAGTTCTCCTTTGGCTACATAGTCAAATTTTGGTCTTGAAAGAGAAAGAAGATCACCATTCAGTTATAAGATGTCTCATAAAATTAATCAGGGAAAGCCTTAGAGATTTTCACTAGTCTAGGAGAGATAAATAAAAAAGTACATATGAAATACTAGAACTTAGTAAGAAAGGTTCAGAATCTGTAAGAGAAAATAGTTAAGACTTCAAGTAAAACCTAAGAATTATGTGCCATCATTCTTTCAATGTTTTGAATTGTTTTTTTTTTTTTCTTTCTTTTCTTTTTTTTTTTTTTCTTTCTGAAGCAAGTTATTAAAAACTTGTCAGGAAACATGGAGGGGTGGTTTAAACTTTTTCTTTCCTTTCTGTTTTTACCCATTCTTTCAATACAGGGTCTCCCCACACAGTTCAGGCTCTTAATGATCCTCCTGCCTCAGCCTCCCTAGCTGTGGGAATACAGGCCTGCACTGGCACACCTGGTTCTGTGTCCAGCATGGTGCAGCTGGCACCAGCACAGCATGAAGCACCAGGAATCAAACGCGGGTTCTTGTGCTTGCCAGGCAGGTGCTTAGACTGCTGAGCTAACTCCCCAGCCCCTTCAATGCTTTTTAGCAGAAAAGAGTCACTAGGTATCTCATCTCAGTGATAATAGCACTTCATTATATCCTTCAAAAACAGAAGTCTTTTTTTAAACCTATCTTTGACTGCTTTGTCTTTATGGAAATGGGTTAATTTTGTTCTTTTGTGGGAAATATGCAGAAAGTATTACCAACAGACATTCACATATTCCTGCTCATTTCAATGCTCTTTGCAGGTAAGGTTTATAGAATTAGATAAGGGTAAACATAGGCAGGACGACCTGAGTTCCTTCCCTACTCTGTTCCTTACAGCACTCTGTGCCATTGACCACTCGCCGCTGGACAGGTGTTGGTCCTGCATTCCTGATGAAGACTGCGATTTGCCAACAGCTCGAGGGACCCCTTGCAAGTCACAAGTCGGGCAAGCTGCCCAGCAGTTGTCCGCCCCTGGCCCAAGCAAAACATAACGTTCTACTGTGTTTTAAAAACTTGACAAAGACTGACAGATAAAAAAAAAATGATAGATCTCTGTGCTTCTGCATTAGAAAGAGATTCCTGCCTTTCTTAATTCTTAAAACAGGAGTTGAAAATTCGACTACAAGTGAACACTTGAGACCCTGAAATATATTTTGAAGCCAAGTAAATGAATCAGTATTACCCCGCTATCCAAGTGATACTTTCCTCTTTCCTTTTTTAGGTTTTCCAGGGCAATTTCGACAACGACACCCACAGAAAAAACGTCATTGACCCGCCCATCTATGCACGGCACATACGAGTCCTTCCGTGGTCCTGGTATGGCAGGATCACGCTGCGGGCGGAGTTGCTGGGCTGCACAGAGGAGGAATAGGAAAGCCGCACTGTCCACGAGCCTTTTCGTCACCCCCACAAGTATCTCCACGCAAGGAACTGGGAAATTCTGTAGGAAACTGGATGGGATTTTTTTTTTTCTTATGAAAAAGTGCTCAAACTATGGTAGGCCGCTGTCTTTTTAAGGAGGTCTAAGCCTGCCTTTTCAACGATTTGATTTTTATGGTTCGATTGTCTTCAGTAACATCACATTTACTGTGAATTACTTTTTCTCGTTGGTTTCTGGATTATTTACATTGGTTGAAATATGTAAGGAAAAAAGTAGCCTTTCTTTTACAGCAAAGGTTAAAAAATCCTCATCAAATAAAAGAATAAGAGTTGATAGAGCTTTTAAAGGTGATGCTTAAATCTTAGGAAAATACTATAACGCTAGCAATAAGTTTCTTTAATGGCTTTGCATTCTCTCATTTCCCTGTGCCTAACTCTCAGTGTTTGGAGGAGAACTTTGAGGAGAACCCGGTAATACGCAGCACTAATTCATATTATATTTTCATCTTACTTTCGTTACACTAATTGGGGGTTGTGTAACTTTTTCCCCTTTCACTCGCCTGTCCTCTTTTCTTCGCTTATCGCCTAAATGAGTCAGCAGTTTTCCAACTGAAGTTTTTCCTATTCTTTACCGAAGGGAAGTGCCGTCTTCATTTATATCTCTAGAATATGACTGAATGTCAGTCATTTGATCCACACTTAATATCAATTAAATGGTTTGCTTTAAGGAATAGCATAACTCTGTAATCCCCAAGTATTTCCCTTTTGAAGAATTTCTTCTTGTCATTTCTCTGAGAAGAACAAGAAGTAGTATGTCTCTTTAAGTTTTAGTCTTTCTTTTAATAGTCTTACTTAGCCTTATATTTATTTTGAAACAGTAGAATCATGAATTCTTTGCCGCTTGCAAAAGCATCTTGCAAACAAAAAACAACACTGGGTGAATCACCGGGACGCACACACTCATCTTCCCGCGTTTCCTATGAAGCCAAGCTTTGGCTATCTTGAAACTGGTGGCGGTTTCCCAGGAAAGTACCTTGTGTAACTATCTGTGACAAGTAAAGTATTTCCTAACGACAACATTATAAACCATTCTCAAGATGAACATTGATTGCTACTTTTTTGCCTCAAAGGTCCTGAAAAGATAAATTATCATAACCGTATGTTATGGATAAGGGGTGTTGCATTGACATGTCCCTCAAATTAAAGCTCACCTTGCCTCCATAAACGTCCTCAACCTCTAATTTATAAGCTTTACAAGTATTTATTTTACAAGGCTTAGACACAGACTTATTGGAATTTTAAATTAAGGGTCCTGGAAGAGCAAGGATGGTATGCATACGAAATGTTAAGGTCCTGATCAACACAGATAAGCTTTTTTGTTTTGTTTCTTAATACTTGTGCTGCATCACAAAAGCCACTAGACTGTTAGTGTCCTGTTTGTCCCTGTGTTAACACCATTTCTCAATGATGTATATACAAATATATGCAGTGGTCTTCAAGCATAGTGAAGAACTTAAAGAGAAAGCCAATCACATTGACATTTTCAGTAAGGGAAATCTGACTGATCCAAGGAGACCGACTGGCCACACGGGTTCTAAGCTCATACGTTTTCTACTTCAGCTTCTTGTATAAAATTGTAGACTCTAAGCCCTTGTCCAGTTTTAAACATCTTTCAGAGACAAATTGCCACATCTTCGTAATTGTCTTTCATAGTAAACTCTAAAGTCGGGAATGCAAAAATATTTTAAGTGAATATATTTTTAAGTGACTACATTTTAACTTACATCATGCATATGATTAAAGATTCAAAACTATCCACACACTAACAGTACAGCCATTGATTCTTATTTCTTTTGGAGTTCATACATTTCTGAATGTTTTTCTTTATGCATTAGGCAAGATTGTTATTTTTAGATTATATTTTAAATACTATGAATAACACTTTGTGATAATTTACATTCCCAAGTTTATTCACGGCTTTGTGTAGTGCTTTGAATTTTTTTATCAATAGCTACTAAAAAGGAGTTGGTTAAAATTATATTTGTTACTTTTAGAAAGACACTGAAATTACTTTCATTTGCTTATACATTTATTCTCTGTCTTATTTGCTCTCTGCAGTATCGTGTGTTCAATGGAATATTTGTCTCCGGATGCCCAAACTAGATGACAGTATTTCCACTCCCACGTGTGGAAATATTCATAATTATTGTGAAACAAACATTGTGTCACTTCTGTCAATGACATTAAAGTGAAACAAATTTACTTTCTTCCAATTCTCACTATAATAAATCTTATAAGCAGAAAACAAGAATTAACTTTCAATGTATTAACTCATGTGTCAACTTTATCATTTATGAAACTAAAACTACATCTATCTCTGCTTTATCTGCATCCCTTTGAGAGCATTTATCAGGTGCCCATAGCATTTAAGATTCACTTTTTTCTTTTCAAATGACTTCATAAAGGTTAGTGTGAATGTTGGATACTTGAGGTACTAATGACTTTGTATTTGCTAGTCAGCAAACCATGAAATATAAGACTGAATGCTGGTTCCTGAAGGGACAGTGAGTTCAGAAATAACAGCGACACAATAACCTTTTCAAATCTTCAAGCTGTGTAATATCCTGATGTTGTTTTAGTTTTCTTTGTATATATACTTAAGTCATGTAGGATGTTGTAAAATCAGTATGACCTTGTCTAGTCTTTAAACTTAAAATAAACTTTTCAAAATCTGGGATACTATTCAAGCAGTTGTAATTAAATATGTTTATAAGGAGAGACAAAGTGTGAAAGCCCATGACTCTTGGCTACATCCGTGGTGTCTTTTCTGCTTGCAAAAGCCACCTAGACAGCAACAGGGAGAACTGAAATTATGGAACCCTTCACATACATGACGAAATGAGCTGAATGGGCCATTTCAACACGATCACGAGGTCTGCTTTCCTTGCACCTCTTTCATCTGTAGAGATTTTGTGACTCACAAACCAAGTCGTTTTCTTGACTCCTGTATGTCTACACTGCTGTCCTGCACAACCCACGTGCCCATCCTTAGAGGACATTGCTTTGCCTCTGTCATTTTCCTGAGCTCAGGAGCATCTTGAAGTGAGCCAGTCTGCAGTGCGCAGTAACATGACACTGCTCATATATTTTCTAAGTAAGTTCAGCTGGAAAATCGGAGCACCAAGCTTCTTCATACATCTTCATTTGGGCTTTCTGGAAGTCACTCAGGAAATATCAATCAAATGGACTTATCACTTTGTTGTATTTTCTTAGATTCAAACATTTGAGAAAAATTAAGATTTTAAATGTTGACTTCTCTGGCACCTCAGTGAATCTCTCACAGCTCTTAGTGCTAGCTTATATGTGCTGATGTATTTATACATGTTTTTATGAAACTATATATTAGGATGAGTGAAGCAGGGAGAGCCATCATCTTGCTAGCCTTTTCATGCACGTGTACACAAGGATTTCTGTTCAATAAATGTAGTTCTGTGCCTTCAATTCTCATAAGACTAATAGCAAATCATAGCAGTTGCTATACAGGACCACATCCACTATTGATATCAGGAATTATTCAAAACAAAATTTACAACTATGGGGCTCTTAAAATGACTGATTCAATCTGCAAAAATAAAGATGGCCCTTAGAATTCTAAGAATAAAACCTGGCCAGGTTGGAAACTGTTTTTAAAATGTGAAAATGACTTCATGAATGGAAAACATCTTCATCTTCCACAAGTAAAATTTAAATTAGATGTATCTAACACTGTCACTTTGAATACACGACTTAAACGCTTTGGTAAAGAAATAATCTATTCCTCCTGTGGAAAATACAATGATTTCTGTCTTACTTTCCAAAGAATAGGTTTTAAAGAAATTATCATTCAAGCCAGTGTATTCGCGTCATAATAATAATAATAATAATAATAATAATAATAATAATAATAATAATAAACAATTAATAATTAATAATGCTTTTAGCCTTTGAGATTCCAAAGGACACTTTTATCTGAATTAGTTAAACAGAATTCCCCTTCTTTGGCAGTAAACAAATGTTTGACCTACCCTGAACCGAAGAATATTGGGATTTGACTTTACAAAGGTGAAAAAAGCCCAGAGTAAGTTCCAATGTTCCTGTTGAATTGAAACAGGAAACAAGATTCTCTAATTCTATTACAGTAAATACCTACCATGCATAAGAGAATTTCAACTCTGCTGCTGAGGAAAACACTTTCCACAGCAGGCAAGAAGAATCTGACCGGAAAGCTGTTTCTGTTAGACGAACTTGAAGAGGAAACATTTTTGGAAAAGCCGTCGCATTTCGTTGTGTGGCAGAAACTGATAGCATCAAGAGAAGATGGTAACTCTGTGGAGATAAGGTATAGCAGCACCAGGAAATTGCCACCATATTCAGTGCTTGAACATTGAGTGCAGTGATTGATTCTGATTTTTAATTTTATTTGCTCATCCTCAAGGGGATCAAGCACGTACTTCCGCATTTATGGAAAGTCTCGGGAATGCCTTCCTTTGCCCACATTCCAACGGGTCCATAAAGACGATGGAGAGCAGCATAAGCTGCCTCCGCTGCCACGCACCAGGAAGAGGCGGTGGTGAGGCTGAGGGTGTCTTCTAGCAGTAGGCCTCCCGCAGCCAATGCAAACAGCACTGTCATCATTGACAGCACGAGGCCAAAGCACCGCTGGAAATTAACAGGAAGGCAACTGGGAGTAGGCTACGTGTAAGACGAGGGCCACAGGTGGTGGCACGGTAGATGGTCAACAGGACAGCACGCACCCACGTACACATTATGGCACTCCTCCTTTGAAAGGCCTAGCAGAGATGGAAAAGAAACAGTAGTTAAAAGGCTCTGCCTCTCCAGAACAGCGTTAGCAGAGCAGGGGCTCTGGGAAAGAGTGTCCCAGGAAGTGAAGGGCATCTTTCACTCAGGCCCAGGAAGAAAAATCGAGCCAAGGATTTAAAAGCGGAAAAGCACAGAGGAAACACAAAATTATCAACAAGCGGGGTTCTTCATTAACAATATGCTCCACAAACACGTGTTTTAGTTTGACAGCAGAAATAGCTCTGTCATAAACTTGTTTTTAGTTATTTAAATAGCTTGAAATGATGCTCAGGGTGTGTGGACTCAGACTTCGTGAGCCATGTTTAATCAGTATTAAAATAATGCACTTAAAACTGCTGATAGAAACCAAGTAACGAGTCAGGACTAGTTTCTTTCTTTCTTTTTTTCTTTCCTTCTTTCTTTCTTTCTTTCTTTCTTTCTTCTTTCTCTTTCTTTTTTCAATTAAATGCATCAGGACAGAAGAGAAGAAGGAAAAGTAACAGAGGTAAAGGAGGGGAAAGAGAAAAAATGTAAGTTCACTGTAAAAATTATTTGATAAAATATTTTAACTATAGATCAAGGTGTAACTTTTTTATTTTTCTGACTCTGAAATGTCCATAATCCTCAAAATTATTGTAACGCGATCACAAGCCCCTCTCTGCGTGGGTGGGGTTGCGCAAGGCTTGCACGAAGGAAAGAGGTTTGATGCTGACGGTCTCGGTAAGCTTCTTGGAGAAGCACAGGTCCAAAATGAGACCCTGGGAGTATTTTTCTTTACCTCTCCCCCATAAATAACTGAGGGCGACATCAGTGTCTCCCTCATCGAGTTTCTCCTCTTTGCCCCCAGCTGCTGCATTGCTAGGAAATATACACCCTGCCTTTGGGGGAGACCTGAGAGTTGATCACATCTGTGAAATAACTGAGTAATAGATGATTAGCTGCATGAGCCAAGGCTCTTCATGGGGGACCTGTTAACTTGGGTGACACCTAAAGCAGATCCATGGGTTGTTTTATTTTGTTTTGCACTTACAAACAGCACTTTACTTTTTATTATGAAGTTTATTGGTTCATTTTAGATATATACATAATGATCATATTCATCATAGGGAATTTGTCCTGACACATCATCGATCTATCTATCTATCTATCTATCTATCTATCTATCTATCTACCTATCTCTCTACCATCTATTTGGTACAGGGTCTCACTACATAGCTCAGACTCACAGTGATCTTCCTGTCTCCCTAGCACCGAGATTACAGGCGTGTGCCATCACACTCCATCTCAGTGGCCGGCGTGGCATGAGGCCAGCACAGCATGCCGTATCAGGAATCGAACCTGGGTTCTTGCCCTTGTCAGGCAGGTACCTAGACCACACCACTATCTCTCCAGCCCCATATACATGACTTCTTTATGTTTGGTTTTGTTTCAATAGATTTCAATGTGCTGTAACTGGATTTTTCTACCGCCATTTCTGGTTTAAAAATTTATGATCGGAATCTTTCTCCGTCGTCATTTTCACTTAGCAACCCTGTATTCCAGAAACTTGATCTATTTCCTTGCTTGGGCATCATTCTACCACGGACATATCACAAATTATTATGTCTCTAAGTTGGAGACTTAGACAGTAATTTAGATGGCATAGAACTCTCAAAATGCTTTCAGTTTCATTAGACACATAAAAATCATATTTCTTTCACGAAAGGCACACTGGAGAAATACCCAAAAAATACCTTTTGTGTTTGTTAATCATTCCTTTAACGTAAGCATCTGTTTTGCATTAGACTAAAAGATGACACTGAGAATGGAACAAAGCAGCCAATGAGAATGGTTTCTATGCCAAGAAGTGCTCCATGTACAGAGAAAAGACAGAGCAGAAGAACCTGTCCCAGTCAATGGAACAGACCAGAGGTGGCATCTGGGAACGGGGACACTCAAAAGGTCTCCGAAATTATCAGTGTTATTTGTGGTCCATAAAATATCCAGTGTGTTATACCTCCTCTAGGAAGCATGAAAGAACATATCTTCTTTGCAACAGATAAAGACAAACCTGAATGAGTCCAGTTTTACTAAGCTTTGAAAGGCATGATTTGTACTTCTGTCCAATTGGTCCCTTCACCCCAGGCAAAATTTACTTTTTCTAACTCAGACACCATAGAAATGACCTTCTCTAGCCAATCGCTTATGACTTGTTTATTCTGTGGTTTTTCAGATGCTCCTAAATAAGTTCCCGTACCAGTATTACCTAATCGCATCTGTGTAATAACTGATCAATAGATGAAATGTCAACCGTTGTGTGAACATCTTTTTGATTATCCACCAGTGACCGAACAAAAATAAACTACTATGGGATATTCATGACATTCATGTTTTAAAAGTGAATAATAAACTCCATATGTCAAAATATCTGGTATTCAGAAACATACAGCCTGGACTGTTTCCTTGTAGAGCACATGCGCTCTTCCATGCAATAATCAAAACTATTTATATTGAATGCTTCTTACTTACTAGAGTTCAGTTTGAATCTTTCCATTTTATGACAGTGTGAACACCACCGGCATGCAGTGAAAACCAAACCTTACACTTGAATTTTGGTCTTCCCTTGGGCTAGGCCCAGGTCACGTGACCCTCTCTTGGGACACTGGACAGTGCCAATGGGGGCACACACACGACAGTCTGCATGCCGCCAGTGTTTCTAAACATAGTCATTCCATAGATTATGTGAGGCATTTTGATGCTGAACAATGAAGAACATTCTGTGTCCATTTCTTTTGCCCTCCTACGGGCTGATATAAGGGTTTTGATTGACTTTAAGATGGGCCAAGGCTGTTCAGTCCTGTTCGGTGGGTGTATAAATTATATTATTTTACTGTGATAGTTTCAAATGACACTCATCAGAACACAAACTCATCATGTGTTGTAGAGCATATGTAGTATTTAATAAAAAATTAAAATCGTACCCTATAGATAAGTAATTCCATTTTTAGAAAAGAAATCCAAACAACAAAGAAAATAGAAAACCATCATGCCTTGACTTCTAGTTGCAGAAAAACAGTCACTACCATCTTAATCAGAAGATGCACTGAAAAGTAAATAATATATTAGTAAGTCGAAAATGGCAGCAGTGCTATTCAAGTAGCCAATCTTGTAACAATGAGATCATCGCCACTCTCTTTTCCCTTTCCTTGTGATTTTTCAATTAGTAGAATTAGAAATATAAGCAGTTACAAATAAGCCAGTGAAAGCTCACGCAATCACTAAATTAAATTTTAAATCTTCACTTACATCCTCAACTTTCTGTCCACTATTTATCAGCCAGTATATTCTTAAAGAATCTTAAACAACTGGCTTTGAGGAAGCCCCAACTATAAGATGCCTATCCTTAACTGTTACATTTCCTAGATTATTATTTACTAAATATCTAAAATATCTAAGCCTGCTTGAGGTGAGGCTGCATGACTACGTCTTGAGCACTGGCTGGTATGTGCAGTGTGAAGCTGAATTCGCTCATGTATTTCACCTGAGTCCGAAAATTGTTGTTGTTGTCGTTTTGCACTGATGTGAGTCTTGTTCTTTCCAGGAAAGGAAGATATTCTTGCTCTTGCATCTCCCTTAAAGCTTTTCTAAACCCACACAATATCAAATTATCTTTTGAAAACTATGAGGCAACAGGCTAGATAAGGCGTGTTGACTGTGAAGCAGGGATGACCGAGGGCCCTAAATGACTTTGTCCTTACTCGAGTTCTCTTTCTCATGAGGCTGGTGGATGCTTGGTCTCTCTATTCTCCAAGTGCATGGCGAGTTCTAATGAACTGATGTGTATCGCGTTTACTCCAGGCGATGATGTGGGTGGGCCCAAACTCTTTCCTAGTCTTTTCCTTTAATTCTAAAGCCATTTGTCCTTGTCAATTACGATTTCAAGCCTGAACCGCGAGTGCTTTGTTGTCTAAGAAATTTACTGAGTGACTACAAACAACAACAGAAGGACTCATGAAAATACTCAGTGTCACACATGTGCAGAAAAGCTGTGTAAGGCCGGACAGGTGGCACCGTGAAGCAGCCACACCAGGGCCATCGTGTGTGTCAGCCACACCGATGAGTGGCACTTGTGTCTCCTGTCGGCCTTCTTCCTGCAGCATGGCCCTGTCCCTAATGAACTCCCTATATGACGGAACTGGAACTCATTCACTTCCAATGCCTGTCTACCATTTGTATTAAAGGGCATAGTCCATCAAGGGATGTTACGGAAAATCACTGATTTTTCATTATCACTTATTTATTTACTTGTTTGTATTTTTTAGGGAAGACTCTACAGGGTGTTCAGAGTCTCCCTACTAGATTGGATTCGTAGTGATCTGCCTATTTACAGCCTCCCAAGAGCTGGGATTATAGGTGCGCACCACTATGTCCAGTCTCAATTGATGGCTCATCATGCTCCAGAGACAAGGCTGGCACAGCAGGCTCAGGGATCAAACCAGAGGCCCCTGCACCTGCTTGCAGGCACTTCTATCCACGGAGCTATTTGGCTGGCCCCCTTTTACTAGAAAACAACCTAGCACACAGGTAAAAGCTCCAGCTCCCACTACTTTTTCCCTCCCCTGCTCTTAGCCGTGCCAGCCCTGAAAGGTGCGGGGAGGCTGGCGGCTTTTGTCCTCACTCAGAGCTTTAAAAATGCCTAGGCAAGTTACTGCTAGAAAGCATCAGATGATTCACATAGCAGAAAGAAATTTAAAAAAAAAAATTCTAGAAGCTTCTTCATCCATTCATAAATTCTTGTTGAAGTTTGGTCAATGAATATGGATTGGAGAAGCCAGAAGATCAAGTTAATGTTCTGTCTGAACTCAGCTTGCAAATAACCATGCTAGAATGTAGAACAGATTGGGCTAAGGAGCGCGTACGAACTGCCCCCACGCTAAAGGAAGAGCTCTTTGAAGGCGATGAAATCTCTATCAGTGTCTAAGACCTTTTTCAAACGTCTTTAAGAAAAAGTGTTAGCTAGTGAAGTATTAAACTGAGCCAAGATTGATTTTTTTTAAAACCATTTTAATAATTTTTTCTTCTATGAATGTTAATCAGATAGTTTAATCAAGAATTTATTCAGTAATGCAAATAAAATCAAATACACGTACATTTCCGTAGTAATTTCCAGCTTACCTTGGATATTACCAAAAATAAAAATGCATTAAAAGGCATAGTCATGGTTTTCAAAATTCGACAGGAGACTCTGGCACAACCTTGCCATAGGAAACACCTAGTGAATTAAAAGGAGCTGAGACCTACTGTTTTAATTCAGAAAAAGATAAATTTTTAAATATGAAAATTACATTTAAATAAAAACTGGTTTCCCTGTGTAACTCGTATTTTTCCTGGCTAGAACGTCCTTAGGTGTGTCAGAATGTGTATAACATTGTCTAAGTAAAAATGTACTTGGCCTCTTTCACAGAATTGGGCCCTGAAACAGTAACTGTGGCTGACCTGAAATTTAGCTTCTGGTCTACAACGTTTATTAGAAGAGACACACGTCAAAGAAGTGGTTTTGTCAGGTAACTTTTAACAAAATCAATCCATCTGCCACTGCATTTTTTTTTGGCCAACGGCTTAGTTACTCAAAAGCAGAAACAGGATGACCCTGATTAACGACTGGACATACAAAAGCCTTAGTGCCATTTGCACTCTCTAACTGCGGTTCATCAGGCTGTAAATTTTATTCTCAAACTTTGCCCTCCATGTTGGCCCTTAGGAATGCAGGAGGCAGCCTAAGAGTCAGAAGATCCACTCACAAGAGCCTGCTTTCCTCCTCATATTGAAAATGGCACTCAGAAGTGCAAAGATTTAGTGTCAGTATAGCCAGCGGTTAAACTACACTGTGACATAATTTCCCCTACAAAAACACTTCTCAGGTGGGGAATCAGACCACCGTGCGGGGCTCTGATTGCCTCTGGGAATGGGAATTGTATTTTTGTTTTGGTTTCAGTTTCGGTTTTGGTTCTCTCTCTCTCTCTCTCTCTCTCTCTCTCTCTCTCTCTCTCTCTCTCTCTCTCTCCTATAGGTAGGTAGGTAGTTACATGCATACATGCATACATACTTACATATCCACATATGCATACATGCAAATATTTGAAACCTAATCTAAAATTCAAAGTCTCCAAATTCACTAGCCTTTTGCTTTAAAGAACATGTTGTTTAAGCCTGCTTACACTAGTCAGCGTGGGCAGTGCACAGCGCACTTGCTCGCTGGGGAGCTGTAGCGGGCACCTACCACATCAGCACCGTCCTCCTTCCCCTTCCCCTGCTCCCTGCCCCCACCTCCAGGCCAGGGACCTTTGCCTTCGTCACAAAGTCTAGCTCTCTGTTTCCCATCATTTCTTAAGGGTTTTGTTTGTTTGTTTGTTTGTTTGTTTTTTGTGTTGGAGGGAAGGTTCTACAGGGTGTTCAGGGTCACACTACTATATTGGATTCATACTAATCCACCTGTTTCCAGCCTCCCAAGAACAGGGATTACAGGCACCACGCCCAGTCTCAATTGCCGTCTCAGTGCACCCTGGGGATGGCGCTGGCATGGCAGGCCCTGGAGATGAAACTTCAGCCTCTGCACCGGTTTGCAGGCACTTTAATCCGCTGATGTATCTGGCCGGCCCTCATTTCTTAATTTTGATCTTTAAATCATTTACAGTTTGGGTATCCCATAAGAAAAACCATGCGGCACTGAACTTTCTGAGCCTGACTCATTCTACTTAGCAGCCTGGACTCCAAGCACTTCTGTTTTCCTGTGAATGCTGAAGATACCCTTCTCCATGGCACAGCAGGGCTCCAAGAGTCTAAACATGGCATCATCTTCATCCAGTCACCTGTTGGTGGGCGCACAGGCTGACGCTCTAAACATGGGCACACAGGGTTCACTACAGCATGAACAACTTTGAGATTTCGTCTCACCACAGGAAACACAGCTGTCACTGAAGCCTGGGAAAAACAGCTCCAGCTGCTGAGGCTGTTGCGCTGCCGAAGAGCTCCCTTTACCCTGTGGATCCGAAGGTGAGCAAGGACACGAACTGTGGAAATCCCTGTGCAGATTCCTCAGAAATGAAAAATTTCCAAAAATAGAAATTCCAGGGCCAGCCTGATAGCTCAGTGGACTAAAGCATCTGTTTAGGTAGACGCAGCGGCTGGGGTTAGGCCCCCACCCCTGAGGCAAGCTGAGACAGGGGTTGAGTCTGGGCATGGTAGCTCACACCTGTAATCCTGATGCTTGGGAGGCTGAAAACAGGGCCATCATTGGGAGTCCAATCTCCATAGTGAGACCCTGTAGATCCTGTAGACCTTGTCCTAAAAGATCTATGGAAAAGAGAGAAAGAAAGAGAGAGAGAAAGAGAGAGAGAGAGAAAGAAAGAAAGAAAGAAAGAAAGAAAGAAAGAAAGAAAGAAAGAAAGAAAGAAAGAAAGAAAGAAAGATTAATTCCACCTGACCCGGTTCTACCTCCTCTTCTGGTTATCTTCCTGCAAAGATCTGAACAACACGTACTGCAGGCTACATAATATTCCTCAACGCACCCGTCATCTGTGACATCACTGTGAAATGATAAGCATCAAGTGGAAGATATTATGAAGAAAGAGAGAAAAAGGAGGAGGAAGAAAAGGAGAAAAAGTAAAAGCCAAACATAAAAAAGTGGGCTGCCGCGTTTACTTTGGGCCACAAGTCTGAAAAGCTTATTGCACAGGAAGCTCCTAATCCCGCGCATGCAGGGGGCAGACAACCGCCGCTTCACGTGGTACATCTCCTGAACGTTCGCAGAGCCAGAGCGGTGCCAAGCGCAGCTGACCACCAGCGCCACCGCCAGGTGCCAGCCTCTCCTAGGAGGGCGGATCTCCAAACAGCACCAGGGTGTGAGAGCGCACTCCCAGGTGGCTCGAGGGACCTGAGGATGAATATTGCAATGGTAAGAACTTCTCTCTGAGCAATCTGAGGGAGAAAAGGCTAGGCTGGGAATTTTTGTGTTTGTGGTTTTTCATTCTTTTTTTTTTTTTTTTTTTTTTTTTTTTTTTTTTTTTTTTTTTTTTTTTTTTTTTTTTTTTTGTGGGACCAGGATTCAAACTCACGACCTTGCACGACCTTGCACTTGCCCAGCAGGCACTTGTGCCTCGGAGCTATCTCCCCAGCCCCCTAGCTTTTCATTCTTGAAAAAAGAAAAGATTGGCAATCAAGATCCAGACACACTAGAAATAAAAAGATGGTATTCAAAGACCTAAGTACCTTATCTTTGTAAAGGGAAGCGTAGATGCTATTTGAGGGTGGGTGCAAACGAAATGTCTGAGACTCATCCCCAGTCGTCCGAGCTGATGGGTACACTGGCCACTCGGTTCAGAGAACTCTGGTTGCTTCTCCCCTTCATTTCCTGCTCAAGGAAGTCTATGGTTTTCCCTCCCACCCTGGCATCTGCTGTTTCTCCCATCTGGCTAAAATAATAACCCAGGCTCATAGACTGCTGCTCTGGAGACTGCCCTTACTCTGCTCCAACAAAGCCTCTTGGGCGCCGGTAAACACGCCTTCAATTCCTCCCTTACCACTACAACTCGCTCAGCAGGTGCTGACCTTCTCTGCCTCTGGACCACATTTCCAAGTCTTGATTCCTTGAACCCGCATCTCGAGGTAACTGGAATTCCCAGGAGTCACTGCCGTCCCTGCACCTGGGCCCCAGCCCCACCTCTGTTTAAACCGTGACCATTTGCCAAGCTCTGTGGGAGTGTTTTCTACCTGGCAACCTGACCTGAGGGCTGAGAGGCTGTGGCCCCTGCACTCAGGGATTCTGCCCCCTGCTGCCCTCCACTGCTTCCCTTGCTGTTTCTCCTCAGGGTCCCACACAAGTCATGCAAAGAGCTCCCCCTGTCCCTAGTCTTTTTCACTAAAATGGAATTGACAGTGGGTAGACAGAGACCAGGAGTTCTTGCTCCAGTGTGCTATTTTCTGGGATGCACGGAAAACAATTTTTAAAAGTTTGAAATAGCATCCAGAGGAATTAGCAAGAGAGAGCATGTGTGGTTTGTTTTGGAACATGGAAGTAACCGTAGGCACCACCCTTGAAGCCATCCTCACCCCTGCAAAGGTTTCATCAGATTTCTTTCAGACAGCTGAGTGCCCAGAACCTTACACATCTGAACAGACTGTGGAGGAGGGAGAGCTTCCAGGTGGGAACTCAGCCAGCATCGCCACAGAATGCTTTTTCTGAGAGATTTTTTATTATTATTTTTAATAAGAAATAACAATGTGAAAGTTTCAAAACACGATTATGATGCATTCCCAATAATTAACACAATGCATATAGTTGTCCTCATAGTAGTTATTCAGAGTAGAGAATGCAGACATGATAATTTTTCTAATCATTATTGCTACAAAAATTTCTTCACATTGAACTAAGAGAAAGTAGTTGTACACATAGTCCAATATTCCATAATAGTAGTAGATTATCGGCAGAACTGGCAATGTCAGAAGCTGTTGATTTAAACCTTTTACAGCTCAGCAAACTAATCTAGCTTTACATTTTATGCCTCCTGATTAAACTTTTCTGCTGAGCGGCTAAGGGTAAGTTAAAGCAAGACCTGTATAACAAAACATGGAACTGTTGTTTCTCTCAAGGTCAGTAAGATTCTCCTCAGAATTTACCTTGAGACCATGTATAGAATGCTTTTATGGGGAAAAGAATCTGGTCACATTAGGACACAACTTTGCATTTTTCAAGCAAGCAAAATTAATTTTTCAAGGAATAAGAGTCATAGAAAATAAAGCCACACAAAATCTTCACTGTGGAGGCCAAATCTTGCCTGTGGAGTGAGGTGGACACTGTAAAGGAGAGGTAGAATCTCCTGAGAGACAACCAGTGCCCACTGACCAACCTTGGCAAGCGGACTTAAAAGCTTGAGCAACACCGACTGCAGACCTGAGGGAGATTTTCCATGGCTCTATTCATCAATCAAGGTATTTTTTTTTTTAGTTTTATTTTTCCTGGACAGCCTTGCCTTTCAAGCCCACTGGCACCAGTACCAACGACAACACTTGTATTGGAGCCATAAAAGAACCTCCTTCAGGCTCTGAGCTGTCCTGTGTGCTCTGCATTACAGTTATTTCTTCTCTTAAAGTGTTCCGTCCAGGCAGAGGGAGTCTGTCGCCCACAGCTGAGAGGAGACAGAGAGAGAGAGAAGGCCAGGGAGACGCTGTGCTGCGCTCTCTGCTGCTGTCCCACCTAGTGGAGCATGCGTCCTCCATCCCCTTTACAAATACAGAGCAGCTTGCTCTTCTGTTCAGCAAAACAGCTTGCGGTGCAATGTTAAAAATGTCTACAGGGGTCTTTGGGTCTGTAATGCACTTTGGCCCAAGCAGCCCTCGATCAGTAACCCAGCCATCTTCCTCTTATCCCTGGGCGGGAAGGCACCGTGGCTGCCTCTGGGTACTTTGTGTCCCCTGCAATCAGTCACAGAGGGACTTTCTCCTAGGCGTGAGGAACCACCTGGCTGTTTACTCCTAGAAGCCCAGGAAAAGCTCTGCTCGGGAGCCGAGCTGCTTTTTCCTGCCTCAGTGCAGCTCTACGGTAAGCTCGCGCGTGCTGAGCCACTCAGGAGGTGCGGTTTCGCTGGGTCTTTGAACTTTGACGTTGTTGAAAGCCGCTGTAGACATACATGGACAGAAGCTGTAGAGCGCCGCCTCACAGTGTGGGACGCGTTTGTCTGGTTTAGTCCAGTCTCCTAGTTTTAGGACTACAGCAATAAATAGACCATTCATGAACCGTAGAGCTTGTGTTCATGGTGGTAGAATATTTTGCTGAAAATCTTTTAAATTGTGCCGTGAAGAATTTGGGCATGAGTCCATCTCCAGCCATGTGCTGTCTCAGGGGTGGTAAACATAAAAATGTGCCAAAATGCCACATGGAGCAACTTTACGAGCCCTTCCTCCCAGCTGTTAGCATTCTGTCCACCGCCACCGATAAATCCTACCTACGAAATCCTACCACCTGCCTTTCTCATCGGCACCTTCACAAGAGTCGGCAGAAGAAAACCTTTCTTCTTGTAATCCAAAAGCAGTCATAACTTCGATTCTCCCAACTCAAATTATCATGTTGTAGGCAACTGAGTTACCTAAAGACCTTGAAGGCAGTAAGACAAGGCTGGGCCCTCAGAAGAGCCTTACGGAAGAGAGGCCATGCACCTGTGGGAGAGACAGGCATCTCCTCTCTGGGCCAGAGCTCAGGAGAAAAGAGTGAACAAATGCAGTGACATGTTTCCCTAGGGACGCACATCGGGGGTGGCTGATATTCTAAACAGGCATCAGTCACCTTGAAAAACACAGAAAGAACCACGAACCCAACCCCCTACAGGAAAATCCCCTCTTCTGTATGCCTGACAACTGGCTGTGAGAGTGACTCCCCCTCTGATCCCAATTAAATCCATTTTACCTGAGCAACTGTGCCCGTAATCTTATTTCTTGACTATAGTTCCATCCCACTTCATGCCCACCTTGCAAGTTCCCGTGTTTCCAACCTGAGACCCGCCTCATCCATGATGTCTCTGTGCGAACATCCCTAGAAAAGCCAAGTTCCATGGCAACCTACTCAGGTCCCCTTATGTCCTTCTCTCAGACAAAAGCTTTCTTTCACCTAATAAATAAATTCTGCTCTTAACCCCCATTATTCCTACAATTCATTCTTCAGTTTTAGAGAACAGGAACTTTGTCCCAGGTGTCTTTCAAGTCAGGAGTTTCTTTCCCCCTCTGTCATTGTCACTACATGAAAAGAGAGATGCACTTCTTGACATTCTTGTTCCCTAAGGTCACGGATCCCCAGGATCCACCTTCCAGAGCCCGTTGTCACAGGCTGTGTAAGAGGTTACGGAAAGAGCCATAATCGACAAAGGTGACTTAAATAAGGATGGACGGCTGTAATATTCATTGCATTTTATTGCACACCAGCAGCAAGGAAGACCTCATCTGTTGATCCCATTGGCTCCTTCAAGCAGGCCTATGATGTTGAGGTAATGTCACCTCCCTGTGCTCCAGGGGAAACCAAAGCGCCCCTGTGTCAACACTCTGCTGTTGCAGAATGGCCCTGGCCATCTACAGACTGTCACCCTGGGTCAGGAATTCACGCTCTTAACTACTGAGATTGTGCGCTGGACTTCTATCCGCTTCACACACAACGCAGTGCTTTGAATGCCAGCGTACTAAGAAGTAGGGGGTGGCCAAGAACAAAAGTCAACCCACTTCTTCTCATGCTAAACTTTATGTGCACGATCAGTGTGTAACTTAAATGCGCACAATTTCCCTTCTTTACCTCCCGCTTTCCCATAACTTGGATTCCAAACTCTGCTCTACAGGCGCGGAGGAGCTCAGGACATTTGGGGATGTTTGGGGCTTTCCTCGGAGTGAAGGTACACAGGTCCGTCACGGGAAAACATTGATCAAAGCAAGCTTTTAGGCAAAGGTCTGCACATGGGATAACACAAAGGAAGACAAATGAACTCACTGGCGGTGACTTCTCATGCTGGGCACCAAGATAACCAGCAGAAGCCCAAGATGTCAGGCGGCAGATGTTGGAGGGAGCCACAGCTATCAGGTCCCCCGGTGTGTGTCCTTATCCAGTGAAACAAGCCAGGCCTGTTCTCAGAAACCACGCTGCTCTGGGCCTCCTTATCCCTCCTGGGTGAGACCGCAGACTTCCTCTTTATCTTTCAAAGCTCAGAAGCACAACAAAGACTGTGGCCTGTCAGTGACTGTTTTTGTAGCTGGAACCTGGGACCCGAAGGAGTCTGCCTCCTGCTGTGTGACTTCCTGGTCCCTCATCCCCAGCCCCCTTCCACTAGCAAAGCCACTTAGGTCGAATAAAACCAAAAGCACCCTCAAGCCTTCAGTCTACTTCCCTTGACAACAGAACCCCAATCTCACTTGTGTTTTGATGAGGAATGTAAAGCCCTGAGGTGCATCTGCCTGTGGACCAGCCAGTGCTGAGTTCTCTTAGGACAAAAGGAAGGGTGGAGAGTTAAAGGGCAGTGAGAGGGCATGGGGCTGTCCCGAGTCGGGAGATGAACACAAATTATAACGCAAAGAAGCATGAAGAAGTGTGGCTCACACCCTGCAGGAAGAAGGAATTCAGATTGCCAGGGAGTATCATTCTGTGTCCAGAACAGTAGCACCTTGAGGTGTCGTGATTTCACAGAATTTAAAGAATAAGCAAGAAGCCTAAAAAGCAGGAGAACTCATTCTAAAATTTGGGAAACGCCTCAGTGCCATTTAAGTGAGAAATGGATAAAGAGATACGATATTTTATCTAATGGAGTATTATCTAGCTCTACGGAAAAATATGCTCAAGGCTTCTATAAGTACATGTTTATAACTAGAGGGTACACTTAAAAGTAGAATAAATCAGCCCCACATGAGTACATATCACATTATCTTCCTAATCCAAGAATCTTGAAAGAGGAAATAAAATCTGAAAGGTATCTATTAGATAGAGTACAAAGAAACTACTCAAAAGTGAAGAGCAATTGGGATGAGGAAAAGGAGAAAAGAAGGAGAAAAAATATATACGTATATATAACAGATAGCTAAGAGGATTGTCTACTTATTTCTATTTGTTTATTACTTAGGCAGAAGTAGGAAGCAGGGCTTGATTCCCAGTGTGCCCTGCCAGCCCCTCCCCCAGGGCAGGCTGGGACGGCGATTGGGACAGGGTGTGGTGGCGCCCTCCTGTAATCCCAGCGCTAGGGAGGCTGACAACAGGAAGATCACGAGTGGGACCTGCATAGTGAGACCCTGTAGAAGCTGTAAGAAATACATGAAAAAGAGAGCTAAAATCTGTTTGTGCATTGAAGGGAGCAGTTCCTGCTTAAACTTTTCCTTTTGACCAGTTTTGCATGGTCATACCTGCTGATCTGGACAGCTGCTTTAAGACAACAATGTTCACAATAACAGCCATTGTTCAATTCTTCCACCTTGCTTTTTGAAATTCTGCACTGTTTCTAGTGTTTTATCCATTACTTTCTATGTTCTTTTTGAGATAAAGCAGAATAAAGTAATTTTTATTTTATAAGAAATAAAATAAGTGAAAAGCAAGGATAGCACGTGTGCAGCCGGAATGAGGCCATGCGGGTGAAAGAGAAGACTTGGGTGACAGAAAGTGTGGCTGGTGAGATACAGTCGGCCTCGTTTGGGAGGCGTCTTACTGCCCTCTTTAGGAAAATGGGAATCATCCTGAAGCAAAGCCAGCTGAGGAAGACTTTTACAGTGGCTCAGAGTGCAAGTGTCCTTGCCACAATAAAGAACAAAACCAGCAGTGTCTGAGACAGTAGGAAAACACGCTCCCCTCCCACCAGACAAATCAAGAACAAGCAGCCCCACATTGCCGTGCCTAGGGCCCTTTGTCTGCAAGAGGTGGGCTCCGGTGACCGACCCAGCCTCAGCAGGAAGTGAGTGCACCCATCAGAACCTGCACCCGCCAGTCTCCTCAGGCAAATCCTTGTCCACGGTCACACCTCACTCCAAGAGATGCAGGAACCCCTTTCTGTAGCTCAGAGGCCTGTGGTACCAAAGAAGGAGGAACAAATGCTAGCTACCAGCTGATGGCCGAGACTGCCCGCTATGGGTGCTAACTTCAGAGTGCTAACGTACTCACGTCCAAAAGGTCATGGAGAAAATGAGATCAATTGAGAGGACACTCAGCGGGTCAGGTGAGGGCAGGTGAGCCCAGGGAGAGCAGTGACCGTAGCAACAGTGGGGAGAGGCACATGCTGTGGGCCATACATAGCAAGGCCTGGGCGCTGGCACGTCCGTGCCTGGCAGGCACCAGCCAACGCCTGCCTTTCTGCCTGCATTGCTGAGTCCCTCTGCAGAGCAGCGGTGGCTGAGAAGAGTCACTGCAGGCAATCTTCTCCTGGGCCCCAGTGTTGCTCTTGCTGGCCCCTGGCCCCTGGCTCCTGTGGGCCCTCCCATGCCCCAAGCAGCACAGTGGGTGCAGGCTGGCGGGTGGATCACACGAAACAGAGAGAGGAACTGGGCCAAGGGCAGCCAAAGCTTCTCACAGTTTCCTGGGGGACACTGAACTCTAATAGGATGATTGTAGCCAAATGGTTACCCAAGTTTTTGATTTTCAGAATGACTGATCTCACACGCTATGAATTACGGATACACAACGGTATCTGTTCATGCTCTTTAGCCGTTGAGAGCAAAAGGCGCAGCCTTCGCCCAGCTGTCCGCTGGTTCCCAAGATCTAAATTAAGCATGCACAATCATGCTGTTAACAGTATTTGGCTACAAGTCAAGAGTTCTTTCCTCTCTTCTGTGCCCAAGAAAGTAAAAATGTGGAACGCAGACACGAAAATTGCTTTATTCTTCCATCTTTTACCAAGCCCTGGTGTATATTTTGTACCCAATCCTCTTGCATTCATAAAAAGTCAATGACTTTGTGAAAATAAACCAAGATTGATTTCACTGAAACACGTAATAATATAAAATGTGCTCGGAAGCCACCCCTGAGAGGACTTCTGCCTGTGTAGAGCTAACCTCTTTTCCCTTGTAAGACAGTTTCGGTTGTCCCTGTTTCTATGACAACAAGCGGGGTGACTTGGCCCGCACGGTGCTCTCCTATCTTTGGTCCTCTAGGCAGCTCAGTTTATATCTAGAACATCCTTCTTCAGTGTGCGCAACTCCCACAGGCAGCATGCATCCTCAGACGCCTATGCCAAGAATCACCTTATCTTTGTGGCAGGAAAATGAGCACTCACAGGCTTGAACAAATACCGCAGTGCCTGCGCTCGCAAACTCACAACTCGGGCCATAGAGTGCACTGGCTGCAAATGGAATCAAAGTTTCCCCTGGGGTCAGCTTGGAGCCTGACCTTTGAGTGTCATCCGGCTCTTGTCCAGTTCAGTGTGCAGCCACAATCCGCAAAGCAAGCCTGTGGATGAGCGAGGCCCCACTCAGGGTACGGCGCCCAGCTCACCCACTTCTTCCTCTCCTGATGCCTTCCCTCCCCGCTGCACACCCTTTCAAGGCTTTGTGCCCTGCAAAATCCATTGCTTCTTTGATATTTGAAGCTTTTCCATTTTCTAACTTCAATTTCTTATTAGGGGAGATCCTTATCCCCTCGTCCTCCCATGGCTCCTTGAGGTTCTCAGTGAAATTCCAAATACCATTGTTCATACCAAACGAATTCGCCATAATCTAGAATTGGTCTCCCGTTGCCCGGGGGCCCTCAAACACGCTTGTGCCAAGCAGCTATATCACACGAACGATAAGAAAACACACATGAAATTGGACGCTGGCCCCTCGTCCACATTCACGTTTGGAGCACTATTCCTGTACGCTTAAATCAGCCACAAACTTTGTCTCCTCAGGCACAGACATATCTGGACTATTGTCACCCTAAGAAAGGGTCACAGTGCTGTTTGGACTGCTGCCACACCCGGTGCAGCTTGCTCCGCACAAAGGGGTTCATCCTGCAGTGGTTTCGGTCCTGTTCCCGTCCTGGCTCAGCCATCTCCGGCTCCCTTGTGCTGTGTTGTTCTACGCCCAAGCTGTGAGCACTTTCCCAGCCCACCAGGGTTGCCTAGAGCCTTTTATTCTGAGCAGAAACATCAAGGCCCCAAGGGCTCCTGGCTACGGGCCACTGCGCGCAGCTCCCACCACGCCAGAGCCACGCCAAGGCAGTTCCTTCCCATCATGATGAGAAGCAGCGCCCCCCACAGCCAAACCCGGACCGCTGCCGCAGTTCAGAGCGGGCAGACGCCCACCCACCGCCTCGGCCCCTTCCTTCTGGTCGCTCTACCTCCTCTTCTCCATGTGTTCTTTCCCCCATCCCAAACTTCACGGCATTATAATGTGGAAAAACGAAAGATCCAGTACTAAATATGCTGCTGCGAACACTGCGGTCATGAGAAAAAGAGATTGATCGTACCTGTGCCTCGATTTCTCTGTTCATAAGTAGAAAGAATGCTAGCACTGCCCTCGACACAGCTTCTTATAAGGACAGAGTGACCCAGAGGTGTAAGCGACCACCTTCCTCCACTGGGCCTACTGCAAGCTGCTCCACAGCCCCTCGGCTGACACTGTCACATGTGCGAGCCACTGCTACTTGGAGCTGTGACGCAGCAGATACTCCGCTGTGATCGTTGGTTTGCTGAGTCACCATCTCCTTGGAATAGGCCATCAAAGGGGAGGGAGGAACTGTCACTACCAAACTTTCCAGTGCCTATTAACATGCGCTCCGGCCCTTTCACAGTGGCCCCTAGATCCATGCTGATCTCGTCCTGGCCCTTGCCACTGGTGTCCCATTATCGGTGTCAACGTGGCCATCAGAGTCAGTTTTCAATTAGGTGACGGGTTTGTATAGTGCGTCATTACATTATGCCTAATTCTTCACTAACCCTGGGTCAGTCTTTCCCCTGACTTCGCACGCATTTGTTCAGCAAGTACTTCCGGGTCACTTCCTGATTACTCTTTGCTGAGCAGTGTTGAAAAATCTTATAATGCCGGGCGTGGTGGTGCACGCCTGTAATCTCAGCACTTGGCAGGCTGAGGCAGGAGGATCAATGTGAGTTTGAGACCAGCCTGGGCTACAAAAGAGAGCTCAAGGCCAGCCTGAACTGCATAGCAAGACCCTGTCTTAAAAAGTCAAACAAAAAAAAAAAAAAATTATACCACTGATCAAGAGACAGATGCGTCTGTCGTCGCTGTAACTGGAGTTTATTAAAATCACACTGAATACCTGGGAACACTTTATTGCTACTAGTAGCTGTTAAATACACCCTGACATCTACACGCATTGGCCTAGTGTGTCCGTGTCCCATGACCGAGTCTCAACACCTGACACTCACAATTTAAAAGAGGAAAAGTTTGACGCAGCACTCGATTTCAGAGAACTGGGCCCACAGCAGGCTACAGCTTCTGACGGCATGGATTCAAATAACCATCTCATCCTAAAAAGTCCACACAGAAACATCTAGAATAATGTTGTCCAAGTATTAGGCACCATGTGCTAACCAAGTAGACACGCAGAGTTACCCATCGTGAAGCCACTCTGTGCCAACCCGGCAACAGGAGCACGTGCCAAAACCATACTCAATCTCCAAATGAATAGGACATCAAGGATAAAATTCCGCCTAACTGTGAAAACATCCTACGTGCAGAAAAGATGTGCTGGCCTCTCCCTAGCGGAAGATGTACCTCCTAGGGTGATATTGCTATTTTTCTTCGATAGCCTGTAACTCAATAGTGCAATATGAAAGTAGCACACATTACATACATATAACAACATGCTAAGTGCATGTACATACTAAAAGCAAAGCAAGGAACAAATATTTGATAGGTTCCACTTCTCTGACTGGTCATGGGTGTTTTTAACTATTTCGCCCCCATTCTGCACATACTTTTCCCTCGTCTGGCTGCAATTCCTGCAGAAGAATCTAACCTGTATTCTGCAGGGCATTCCTCTGTTGTTGGGCTGCCTGCGTGGGACGGTCCAAGGTTGCAGCTCGCCTCAGCGACATGGGTCAGATTGCCTGCATTCCACACGCATTCTTCCCTACTTCCAGGGCACAAGCACCGTGGCACTTCCCATGGGCTGTACGGGTCAGGCACTCGGACCAGCAATGCGATGCCGGTGCCTCTCCATGCTGAAGGATGAGAAGCACGAGAGGCGATCAAAGCTTTCAACTTGATGAAATCTTTTCTTTCCGGATGGAAACAGCCTTCCCAGGGGTAAGATCTCTAGGCCAGCCCAGCATAAGGGACAGAAAAACATATTTTGTTCATGGTTCTTTAGGACTAATAGTGACTGCTGAAGGTTGTTTTCACCCCTTGATTTCTGGACTCAAAAATCCTGGCTATGAGGAAATATATTTCTACCGCATATAAGATGCCAACTTAGAGCTTGTGTGGTTGCCTGTGAAACCCTCCCTCATCCTCCAAAGAAATTGCTACTTAGAAAAAATATGTATATATATATATATATATATTGCATATAGGTCTCACTAGGCAGCTCAGACTTGTAGTGATCCTCCAGTCTCACCCTCCCCAGTGCTGGAATTACAGGCATGCACCATCACACCCAATTTCAGGGCCAGTGAGGCAGGTGGTACCAGGGATCCGACCTGGTACCTTAGCCTTGCCAGGCAGTCCCTTAGACTACCAAACTGCCTTCCCAGCCCTGGAACTGCTACTTAAGTGGCGCTGTAGTGATCTTCCAAAGCCGTTCCTTGCTCTTCCAAGAAGCTACTTCAGGAAGACAGAGAATGTGGTAAGAGCAGTGAAGTCTGCAAGTGCCAACCTACTGCGGCACCAGGGGCTTCCACAGTAAATTCCGTTTGTTGTAGACGTATGGCTCTCACTGCCGCTTCTCTTTTACGGTTTGCAAGTGAGATGACTTGGCAAATGCACTTGGCATTGCGAATCCTAAGCAAATGGAATAAAGTTCAGCCCAGCCAGAGAAACGAGAGGATGGCGAGGGCAGTCCACTGAATTTTGAAAAGAAACAGCAGAGCGGGTAGGGAGACTTCACTACAAATATGGTGCCCAGGCACCTTGAATGGCCCTCATATTCTGCACTTGGAAAATGTTGAATTCTGAAATCTTGCTCCAACCCACTGTCACATTTTGAGTACAGATTTGACTTGTTAAGTAAATTAAAAAACACAGAATATTCAATTTTATAAGCTATAAAAAGTAACATATATAATTTAAACTAATTAAAATTATTAAGTCATTTGTGTGAAATGGTGTAACTTTTTATAAAAAAGAATTCATTGTATAACTACTGAAGAAGAACCTATTAACACACTGTTTCTCTCTCTCAGTAAATTGAATTCTAAAGGTCGCATTCCCTAAATATTTCCTCAAAAATATATAGAGACTGTCACGAAGCAACACAAAGTAACAGCTCTCTAATGTCAGCAAAAATAACGTGTAAACTGAGATTTCTCCAAAGGGTGTGAGCAGTATATACCTATAAATACAGTGTAGGAAATATGAACAGCAAAATCAAATAAACGCACTGACTGATGACCCACACAGAAACATTTTACATGCTCTCAAACACTAGGCACCTTTACTTGCTGGTTTACCCACAAATATTTCCTACTTAGCCACAAAAAATGTGTGTGCTTGTGTGTGTGTGTGTGTGTGTGTGTGTGTGTGTGTGTGAAGTAGCTAGAGAGAGAACATTAAGAAGTTAAAAAGTTGAGAAGTATTTAATAAAACTGTTAGATCTGTTTCTCTCCCCATGGAATAAGCAAAATAAAAATTACCTCATGCCAAAAGGACACCATCTTCTGTCTCCATTTCGCATGAGACAAAGTCATCACAGAAGAAAGTCTGGATAAAGGCCACACTGCCGATTCGTTCTGGGCAGGGAATTGCAGTCGGGTCACTGTGCCGTGAGCCCAAGTTCCCCCCTCACACTAACACATGTACATTACGAAAAATGCAGCAAGCGAAAGCCCCAAAGCTCACCGAACACGAATCAGCAGCTGTTCTCCAGTCATTAGTTTAATGAGAAAGTGTTACATTTCACAAAGAGTCTGTTTCCAAATTTCGTGTCACTTTTCCAGAAATATAGTCTTCGGGTCTTGTCCTTTCTTACCCTTCAGGATAAAATGCTGGTACTTTGGGCCTGTAGGAAAGAGGCTCTACTCTGCTCCTGTGCAAGCCTGGATCCAGGACACGAGCCACCACTTTTGCATTAATGTGGCGCAGTTTTCCTTCAGAATTAGGAAGAGCGCCCCACCAACACACTGCAGGCAGTTACGTTTACATTATGTGACATTTCTATAAATTAAAAGTAGATATGACAGGTGTAGCTTCAACTGAAGCACTCTATGGGCTTGCAAAAGAAGGCATGATAAGCGCTGTCTGTGTATGACAGCAGGAACACAGGCTTGCTGTGTCATCCAGTTGCAGAGTGAGATGAGAGCTGGGGAGATCGCTCAGTGGTACATGCCTGCTTCGCAGATGCAATGTCCTGAGTTCAATTCTCAGGATATCAGGATACCGGGGGGGGGGGGGGGGGGGGGGGGGGGGGCGTAGGGAGGGAGAGAGAGAGAGAGAGAGACTGAGATATCTCCCATCTCTGGAGTGTCTAGAGGAATGTGTCCTGAGATTTTTAAAAATGCATTTCTCATTGAAATGAGCCAAGATATTATTTAATGTTCTACATTTAAAAACGTGTCCACAGATGACCAAAATCAACAGCTATGTTGGCCTTTAGGTCATGTTAACTACGTTACTGATTTTTCTCCTTGTGATGTGTGCAGTTCCTTTATCACATCATAGTATCATATCTGTTATCATAAATAATCCTTTACTTAACTGTATTTAACAAACAAATTTTAAAGCATATAAAATATGATTGGCAAATATGGTAAAAGATTAAATTTTTAATAATTACTAGCAGACACATAGTCGTGAGTTCCCTGCAAAACAGCACAGCTCCCACACTTCACACACACAGGTATCATCACTCCTGCCACTTTCTAAAGCAACTCTGGAAGTTCTCTTCCCCAAGTGTCTTCTTAAATTACTAATAAAATAAATATGTTATTTATTTATTTATTTATTTATTTATTTATTTGGCACAGGGTCTCACTACACTGCTGGGACTCATAACGATGGTGCTGTCCCCGCCTCCCCAGCACTGTGACTACAGGCATGGAACACCACACCTGGTTTCAGTAGTTGGCTCAGCATACCTAGGGTTCAGGGGCAAGCACGGGATGCAGTACAGGGGATGAAACCTGGGTCCTTGAACTTGTGAGACAGGTGCTTAGACTGCTGAGCTATCGCCCCAGCCTCCCAAGTGTCCTTAGTTGGATTGTCTTGACTACCTCAATATTCTGAAGTGGTTCAAAAAGCTGGCCCTGAGCGGGCCTTTTCACTTTGGGGAAGAGCCAGAATTCGCGGGAAGCCATCAGGTCACTGAGGACATGTGATGAGGGGCTCTCAAGCCAGTCTGTCCTCGGCACAGCACACAGCAGTAGCAGCAGCAGCAGCATTCACCACGTTTTTCTCAAACCTTCAAAAGACACTAACAATTCTTTGAACTCATATATTCACTACATAGTTTAATCCTCCTTGCAGAAACATAGCCCCACCCCCAAAACAGGAGGGTCGCTCTTGCAAAACTTTGGATGTGCAAAGTTTAGACTTGCAAAGTGACTTTTAATTATTTAAACAGAATGTGATTTTATTTTCTACAGGAAGCTTTAACTTTCCCTACATTTCTGCTCTTCAATGTATCTATATGTTTTCATGTAAATTCAATGTTTATGTGAAAAATTAGCATATAATTTATCTTCTTTTGAAAAAATTTAGAATGCCATCTCAGTCCATTCATGAGAGAAATGACATATTCAACTTCCTGAAATTCTTCAATCATTCAGTAACTCAATAAATGATTTCTCTTTAGGTAAATCACACAGGCCTGCAGAAATCATTGTATTGTTTATAACTAAATAATTTCTCTGTGATATTTGTCATCATGGAGCTTGAACAGGCCAAAAGACCTACAGAAGAACTTGGCTCACCCTTTGGTAGCCTCAATCATCTGAATGGGAACTGTCTGCTTATCAAGAAGGGCAAGTTTCTGATACGCACAGTTGTTACAGCAATTCTTTCTCCTTCCTCAGGTGTCTATTATGTATACATAGCCTCAGTTTTCAAAATATAATACAGTTCCATTTCCTTCAATCTTGTGATTTCAGTAAAGGCAAAATCAAATCAGTAGATGTTAAAGAACTTAGCTTATTCATTCTCCAAGACAAGAGTATTATAATCCACATTAAAAAGTCAATACATGATTATAAAAATGTTAAAGTATGATTAAGTATCCCCTTCCATTCTATTATGCAGCTCTCAATTAAAAGAGAATGGTTTCATTAATATGTAGAGTGAACCAGTAAAACTGCTTAGGCCTTACCTCAGTATTTGGAAGTGTCTTAGTAGTTGAATACTTTCCTGTCATATTGCATAATTTTACCAGCACTACATCCAAATATTCAACCACAGTGACTTGAAGTTCATTTTTATGAGAGTTTATCCTTAATGTTGCTGATAGATATTTTTCCTGTATTTCGAAGATACAGACTTACAACCATCACACTGCACACTGTTTTCCATTTTTCAATGTATTTTGTTTACATAATGAAGGAAAATAACAGAGCACAATAATAAACTGACTAAACTTTCCTGCTGAGCACTGCAAACTCAATTTGAGTCTCTGGTAAAATGTTTTTGTTCTTTTCGAAGTTTTCTTGAGACATTAAGGAATATTTTAGGCTTTGCTGAGTGATTATTTTAAAAACTCTGTATTTGCCACCTGGGATTTTATAATGTTAAACTTTAGTAGAAAGAAGACAAAAAATCTCAGTTGGGTTTTTCTTGATGTTATTATATTTTAATGATATTCTGTTACTAACTCTATGCATGAAGTTAACATACTAATTTTTATTTATACAAAAGCTCTTTAATAGTAGTTACTTATAAACTAATGCAACGCGTCTACTTACCTCCATATTTTCTTTCCTATAGCTAACATCAACTATTCAATTACGTAATACAACCCACTACACATGATGTAATGATGTACACATGACGAAATATAGCCAATAGTCCCTACAGCTCAACAGCAGGATGGAGGACTGACTGTAACTTGAAGTCCTAGTGTCAGGACCAGTGTTTTTAAAAATCAGTGAAAATGTTGTATCTGTCACAGTTTCTCTTCTCATTGCTGGGACAAATACCCGATACCCCAAGTGAAGGAAGGAAAGGTTTGCTCAGCTCATTGATACTGGAGATTTCAGTCCATATTCAGCTGGCTACAAGGCAGAGGAGCACATGGTGGAGAGCAGCAGTTCATGGCGGTGGAAGAGCAGCAATGGCAATAGGCCAACAGTGGCAACAGAGAGTCTATCTCTCTGTCTCATATTACATTCAGGCTCTCTGCCACAGGTTGAGCATAGCACTCACACCTACAATTCTAGCAGTAATTGAACCTATAATGCCAGAGGATCACCCACAATCCCAGTGGATCATGAGTTAATCTCAAACTCCATAAGTCCCTGCCCCAAGACTGCATGAGGCTTTGAGGGGCAACTAGACAAAAACCGTACCATTCTGTTCCTTTGCACATGCCTTTGTTCAAAGGGAAACATTTTAGTCCATCTCTAAGAGTTGGCAAATTTCCAACAGTTTCATTATTGCTAAAAAGTCCCAGTCCCAAGTCTCCTCCAAGAGCCAAAGGAAACTCTTAACTGTGAGCCCCTACAAAAGAAAAGTTAAACACAGCCAATATTCGAAGGCACAAGATATGCCTAACCTTTCCAAAAACTGCAAACAACAGGGGAATAAAAACCAGAGGGACCAACACAAATCCAAAATCCCAAAAGGCACACATTTATTCCAATAGATCCTTGCAGAACATCTAAAGCAATCTGTGATGAGTTTTGAGATCCAAAGGCCTTATATGGCTCTTCTGCTTTGGCACTTCTTGTGGTTGTAGCTCACATGGCTTCTCTCTTAGGCTGGCTTTTCTCCTTCTTTACAAGTTCCTTTAGATCAGTGGTTCTCAACCTTTTTAATGTCGTGACCCCACAATACAGTTCCTCATGTTGCAGTGTCCCCAAACCAAAAAATAATTTTGATGACTACTTCAAAACTGTAATTTTGCTAGTTATGATTCAGAATGGCTTTAGGCGACCCCTGTGTTTTGGTCATTCTACCCCCGCTGGGGTCATGACCCACAGGTTGAGAACCACTGCTTTAGATGATCTATATTTGGGGATTTTCCAAATGTCTGCAGTCCACTTAATAGGCTTCTCACTCTCTGCTTCACACACTGCCTGGCATCCCTGGTCTTCTTCTGAAATCCAGGTGAAAGCCTACTTAACCTAACAACTTCTACATTCTGTGTAGGGTTGACTTTCACATCATGAAATTCTTTAGTTTTTTTTTGTTTTTGTTTTTTTGTTGTTTTTTTTTTTTTTTGTCATGCATGTATTTTACTTCTCCCTCATACTTGAAAGGGAGTTTTGTGGGGCATAGCAGGCTGAGATGGAATTTGTTTTCGTTGAGGACATGAAGGACTCTGCTCTATGCTCCTCTTGGTGGCTTCATGGTTTGTGAAGAGAAATAAGATGTTATTTTGATGGCTTTTCCTTTAAATATGATTTGTTTCTTTTCTCTAACCACATTTGGCGTATTCTTCTGCTGGATTTCTGGAATCTGGACTATTATATGTCTGAGTGTGTTTTTAGTTGGGTTGATGTTATTTGGAATTATGTATGCTTTAGTTATCTGAATGCCAGATTATTTTCTCATATTTGGGTAGTTTTCTGCAATTACTTCTGCCCATATTCTTTTTATGTCATTTGTATTGACTCCTTTCTTGTTAATGTCTATTAGTTTCATGGTGTTGAATTGTGTTGAAGATGTTGAATTATTTTTTTCCTGTATCCTAGTCACTTTCAAGGCATACTTTCTTGTGTCCTTACTGACCTTGAAGGCTAGGGCCAAAATATTAGTAATCCTCATAACCCTTCTTTTTCTCCAATTTTTGGTCTAACAGAATTTTTGGTCTAACTTACATTTTCAACCCTCCAGCAGAGAAGCTTTGTGATACTATTACTTTATAACATAGGTAATTGAGCTTAATATCACTGGCTTTCTGAATATCAAACATCTTTGACTCAGCTTGAAATTGATATTTTCCAACAATCATTGATATTCTAATTACTCTGTATAGAATGTGATAAAAGCAGTTACACATTTTTACACAGACATTTAGAAATCGAAGGATGTACAAAATTGTAGCCTGTCAAGCCTATGGCATTTTGCCCAGTCTCTTACTCTCAATTAATGCCCTCTTTTTTTGTTAACCAACCATTTACCTGAGAGAGAGTATAATAGTAATGGAGTTTACATTGGGAGCAGTACACATCAAAAAGTGATGAGAATGACGTGTATTCCAAACATAGTTTTAGTGTTGCATGGTGCTATGATCAATGTGATGAACCTTTTGAAGGTTCTTAGGACCAATATCTGATTCATCCTGTGTACATAAGTGCATGGTTTTGCTCCTACTATGCTTCCTCTCTTATCTGCTTTCAGTCACTTTGTTGTTTAATCCATAACACATTCAGCTGTGCTATGCCCTTAAGTTTTTATTTCTTCTTTATAGTTCTTACACTAGGGAGACTATACAATATTTACACAGGACATAAGAGAACCTGTGCTGTGGCATCCTATAACTCAGAGGTGTCCCAAATTTTCTGGTCAAAGAGATTATGGAACCTCAGAGGAAAGCGATAAATGAACTATAGTGTGTCTAAGGAGTGTCACCCAGAGAAAATCATTCTCTCAGGCTTTTACAGAAAGCAAACCAGTCAAGCAATGGCTGTGACTCATCCCAAGGGCTGATACTGACAACAGTTTTACAAAGCACTGTGTATGGTTCCAAAGTTAAGCCTGAGGGGATTTGACCTTGGAACATACAAAAGATGAATGTTTTGTTATACAGGTCTTGCTTTACCTTGTCCATGATCACCCAGCAGAAAAACTTAATTACAAAAAAAACACGGAACTAGTTAGTATGATGAGCTGTAAGAGGCTTAAATCAACAAACCTCCAACATTGCCAGTTTCACTGAATCTGCTGCCCAGCCAGCCGAGGCTGGGAAGATTCCTGAAATCTTTATCACTGGGAATTGGGGATCCCTGGTAGCTCTTCTTGCTCAGTAAGGATTCACCCATACATGCCCTTATAATGATCTTCCACCAAGATGTTTGCTTCTATCTTTATCTCAAAACAATCATAGTCAATGACATCAGTAGCACAAGACAATAAATAGACCCAGAGCCTGTTTAATTTTTTAGATGTCACTTTATCTTATTTTTTAAGGATTCTAATCTTCATTCTGGAAATAATTTAAAGAACACAAAGTCGTTGTTCCCAGGAATGGCTGACATAATTGTAGCAAAGAAAGATCACAAGTATCATGGAGAGCTATTCCAAGGACACACAAATCCTAATTCCTCTAGCTGCTCCTCCCTCTGTTGTTGGGGTCCTGAGTTGCTATGGGCTCTTTTGGGGTGCCCATCCAAGCTCCTTCTTTCACAAAGAAACAAGCAGGAAATATAGTAGTATAGATTTACATTTATTAAAGGTCACAAAGGAAAGAAAACAGATGTAGAAAAGCAGTCTCTGTAGAGAGATGCTGTGCAGAGTAAGTGTGGGCCACTGACCGCAGGGCAGGGGGAGCCCGTGAAAGGCTCACACAGGCTCCAGGTGATCAGCCACCATCTTTTATACCTCCAATCAAACATCAACTCTAGCTGATTCTCTCAGTACCCTGCTTGAGATCATTCCAGAGGAGCAAAAGATACCATTGTTGGTTAGTGTGGCCCACAGGACTTGAACATAGTACTGGGTATGTTCAGAATCTCCATGGCACAGAAGTTGTACCAACGGCCTAGCCACTCTGCCGCATCCTAAGCACCTCCTGCCGCACCTCCAGCTCTTGGCCCTCCTCTGGATTTCCAAAAGAACTATCTCCCGGTTTCTTATAATACATATTCTGTTGTGTTCTTTATTTATATCTTGGGTTTCTCATATCAAAGAAACCAAGAGATAGTTTCTTACTCACTTTGCTCTCAATGCAGGAACAAAATACCTGACATGCAAAATTAAGGAAGGAAAGGTTTATTGAGCTCACAGTCTGTGGAGGTTTCAGCCCATACTTGGCTGGTTTCAAGGCAGCATGGCACATGGCAGAGGGCAGCAGTTCATGGCAGAAAACAGCAAAGCATGAAGGGCAAAAGGGGAGGAGGAGTGGCAGCAGAGGGACAGAGAAACCCTCTTTCCTTTCCTTATATCGCATCTGGGGTATCTGTGCCAGGGCAAGTGCAGCACTCACACGCATTATCCCAGCACTGGATCATGAATTAATCCCAAATTCTAGGAGCCACCTCAATGATAGCATGAGGTTTGTGGGGGTGGACAATTAGGCACAAACCATGACAAATATTTAACTTTATGTGTCTGATTTATTTCACTTAACATTCTGGTCTTGGGGTGCATCCATTTTCCAACAAATGATTCGAAGTTTCTCTTCTTTATGGCAGAGCAGTGCTCCATTGTGTGTAAATACCACGTTTTCTTCATCCACTCACGTGTTGATGGGCACACTGTCCAATACATACCAAGACTGAGCACTAGGAGTTGTGCCTGAAACTTTATTCATCGGGAGCAAATGAACACCGGGTCAGAACAAAACGAGCCTGATGCTGCAATGTGGGCAAGAATGTTGTGATTATATACACACATCATGTGGACATTGTATTTAAGTCCTATTTGATCAGTCTATATACTAACTACCTTAGTTACTGTTCTTTTTTCTTGCTAAGACAAAATACCTGATGTCAAAATTTAAGTTAATTAGCTCACAGTTTGTACAAGCTTGTGTTGGTAATCACTGGTTCTGAAACAAGGTGGCACATGGCGGAGGTCCAAGAGTTCATGATGGCAGACGTTATGAAAGTCGCAAGAGCAAAATGGGGGAGGGAGCCGTTCTTCCTATCCTACATAGTAGGCAGGCTACCTGTCCTTTGCTGAGTACAACCCTAGCCCCAGCACTAGACAATGAGCCAATAGCAAACTCTCAATTCAGGACATCCTGAAAAACCAGCTCATTATGTCTATTGGAGCTTTGGAGACACATCTAGACACAAACTCTGGCATTCCATCCCTGGCCCCCATAAGACTCACAGACATGCCTTTATGAAAAAGGCATTTAGTCGATCAGTAAGAATTGCCAAAGTCCGAACAGCTTCAGCGCAGCTGAAAGCCCAAGTCCCAGTGCTCCGCTGAGATGTAAAGAGACTCTTAGCTGTCAGCCCCTGTACAAAAGCATATAATACATTTCCACTTCAAAAGATACAGTCAATATGAATCACTGATTGGAAGACAACACTGTGTATTACAAAAAATACTGTGAAATTCATATTACTTTGTTAAGTGAACACCCATATCACCTGTAATTTCTTTTATTTTAATTCTAATTTGTACTCTCTTTAAAAAATAAAAGAAAATAAAGGTACAAGCAGAAGGATACAAAGGATTGGGATAAAAACAAGTCCAAAATCCAGCAGGGCAAACATTAACTTCTGCATTTCCCTGTGTAACTTCTGAGGCAGTTGGTGGCAAGTTGCGAGCCTCACAAGCCTTGGGTAATTCCTCCCCTACAAGACTTCTAGTGGCTACAGCTCCCATAGCCTCTCTCTTGGGCCCATTCTACTCTCACCTTAGAAGTCTACTCAGATGGTAGATGTTGCTGGCTTCTCTAAACTTCTGGGGTCTCCAATGCACCTTTGGCTTCACACTCACAGCTACACACTCTGACTTCTCAGAGGTACAATGCATGGATTGCTGGGCCTTTTGGAAACAAGGTGAAAGCCTTCTTAATCCCACAACCTTTGCATTTTGTATGCACCTGAAATCAGGGTGCTGCCAAGCCCCCTGATGCTGCCAAGGTCGGCTAACAGTTGGAGCAGTAGTCAGGCTTCCCTCTCTCTTGGTTGTAGCGATTAGAGTATCTGGATCACTGGACATTCTCAATCTAATTCTGGGGAACAAATTCTCTTGGCTGCTGCCATTTGGAGCATGGCACTGACACTGCCATCTTGGAACATGGTGCTCTGTGGCTTTCTCCCCAAAACAAAGGTTTTCACATTTACAACACTGCGGCTGCAAAAGCTGGGACTTGCTCCTTCCTGAGATGCCTGCAGGCTGTTTTTTTTTTTTTTTTTTTTAAATATATTGTTCAGTTTCTTATCAACAGTTAAGATCTCCTCAGCTCTATCCTTGCATCCACAGCTTTACCAAAGCTTCTCTCTGGCCAAACTCAAACATATTAAATCCTTCTGCTGGACTCTCTGCTCTTGATTCTCAACATAGATCTGGCTTCAGGACCCTAACAATAATCATCCTCTGCCTCGATGTTAGAATGCTTGATATTTCTTCTGCCAGATCAGTTTATTAGCCTGCAACCCTTAATCTCAGTCTCAAGCAAAATCTCTGCATATAAGTAAAATGCAGACAAACTTTCTGCTAAGTCACAACACACATTGTCTAGAGTCCAACAGTCAGTTCAATTCTTCTCTTTTCAGAAACCCTCCCAAATTTGCCTTTTTTGTAGTTTGTGTGTATTTGCAAACCCCCCACAAGCCTCATGCCATCATGGTGCAGACTTCTAGAGTTTATGGTTAGCTCATGATCCACTGGGATTATGCATGTGAGAGCTGTTGGCTTATGGATACAAATACTACTCACAGCCTGGGGTGGATGGGCTAAACGCAACTCAAGGGAGACAGACTTTTTCTCTGTATCCATTGCCGCTGCTACTCTTCCATTTTGCTCCCTGATCTTTGCCACTGCCATGAAAGGTTTCTTTCTGCTGTGTGCCACTCTGCCTTATAGCCAGCTGAGTGCGGACCAAAACCTCAAGTAACTTTGAGTTAAAAACTTTCTTTCCCTCATTCTGAGTGTTGAGTATTTGTCCCAGCAATGAAAGAAGAGCAACTGAGATAGAATTTGGTACCAGAAAAATGGGGTCATTACTGTAGCTAAACCTATTCATGTGAATTGCCAGCATTTGGGAATGGTTTATGGAAAAATATAGGAAATATTTGGAGATGTCACCTATAAGAGAAACACTGGAACAGCTCTGGCTGTTTTGTATGGGAGATCTTGGTCAGAGCGCAGAAGACCAGAAGGCTGATAGAAATCCTGCCTGTAAAGACCAGGCTAGAGAGGTTTCTGCTGGGAAGAAGAACCGCATTGGTTGCTGGACTCTAGGCCATTTGTATTGTGGCTTGGCAGATAATTTGTCTGTATTTTGCTCATGTCCACAGACTTAGTCTGAGACTGAGATTAAGCATGGCAGACTGATTAATATTTCTGAAGAAATCTCAAAGCAGCCAAATATTGAGCAAGTGGTATGGATATTGTTGAGCACATTTAGTCAGATTTATGTTGAGAAAAAAAGTAAAATGTCCAGCAGGATGACTGAAAACATGAATTAGGCCAGAGTGGAAGCTCTAATAAAGCTGTACACTTCAAAAACGGAGTTGAAAGGACTTCTATTGCTAAGGAGGAATCAGAAAATAGAAAGGATGGCCTGATGGAATCACAGGAGGCATCCCCACCCTTTGCAGCCTCAGAATTGCAAAGGTTAGTGGCTTTGCCCTGGGGAAAAAGCCACTGAGCCCCATGTTTCAGAATGGCACCAGCGTGGAGAATTTATTCCTTGGAATCAGACTCAGAGTGCTCAGTGAACCAGGGATTTTATCCCTATGACTAAGAAAGAAGGAAGCTTAGCCACTGCTCCAGCTGGCAACTGACCTTATCATCATCTACTTGGAATTGATTTTAGGTGCATGCAGAATGCAGGAGTTCTGAGGTTAAGGAGGCTTCCACCTAGATTTCAGGAAAAAAGGCCTGGGAGGCCAGGCAGTGTGCTCCTGAGTGGTCAGTGTGTAAAGCTATGAGAAGACAATTCAGTGGAAACCTCAGAAATCTGGAAAAGCTAGAACCATGGCAAATCTAAAGGAAACTACAAAAAGAGAGCAAAGCCAGCCTAAGAGAGAAGCCACGGGAGCTACCACCAAGAGTGCCATAGAGACAGAGCCACATGGAGCTTACAACTTATCACAGATTGCTTCAGATGTTCCATATGTAACTACAATACTTAATGTTGGCCCTTTGTATTTTTGAATTTGTTTTGGTCCCAATGCTTGGCATCCTGCTGTGTGTACCTTTTGGAATGATAATGTCTGTTTGTATCACTAAATGTTGGGAATCTTTAACTTTTCTTTTGTACAGGGATTCACAGCTAAGAGTTTGCCTTAAATCTTTTAGGAGACATAGGAGTTGGACTTTTCAGCAATGCTGAAACTGTTCAGACTTTGTCAACTCTTAGAGTTGGACAAAAATGTCTTTTCAAAAAGAGATGTGCATGAGACTTTGGGGGTGTAGGGGTGGAATGTTATGGTTTGTGTGTATTTGTCCCCCCGCAAGCCTCATTCAATCATGGGGCAGACTTCTAGAGTTTGTGATTAACTCATGATTCACTGGGATTATGGGTGTGTGTACTACTCACAGCCTGGGGTGGATAACCTGAATACAACTTAGGGGAGACAGACTTCCTCTCTGCAGCCATTGTTGCTGCTACTCATCCATTTGTCTCTCTGCTCTTTGCTGCCATGACAGATTGCTCTATGACATATACTGCTCTGCCTTACAGCCAGCTGAGTATGGACTGAAACCCCAGTAACTGTGAGCCAAAAAAAACCTTACCTTGTGTATTTGTCCCAGCAATGAGAGAAGAATAACAGATAGGTCTTTACAACCAAGATTTCTGTTATCCTTTGGGCTTATCAGCTTCTGAGCTTTGAGAAGAATCTCACATACAGAATAGCACTCCACCTTTACTATTTCAGGTAACATCTCTGAACCTTTCCAATCTCTTCCCACAAGCCATTCCCAAAGACTCTTGAACAACCTAGTCAGGTAGTCACAGGAACGACCCCACTCTTGGTACCAAATTTGGTCATTGTTACTCTTCTCTGTTGTTGAGACAAAATACCTAATGCCCAAATTTAAGGGAGAAAAAGCTTCATTTAGCTCATATTTTTTTGTGCAGGTTTCAATCTGCAATCACTTGCTCCCTGGTGGATGGCACATAGCAGAGGGACAACAGTGCATAGTGGTGGAATTTTCAAAAGCAACAAGAGCAAAAGAGGGAGACAAGCCCCTCTTCCTCCCTTATATTGTAGACAAGCTACCTACTTTGGGTAAGTGCAGCACTTATTCCCCAACCCAAGCACTAGACAAACCAGTCACAGACTCTAGATTCAGCCACTTTCAAAAAGCCTGCCCTCCATGATCAATCGCATGAGGCTTTAGAGAAACATCTAGACACAAACTATAGTATTATTCAATTTAAATAAGTTTTTGATGATACAACCCTGGCATCAGTATTTTATAGAGCTCTCTAGATTACTCCATATATTGAAGAGCAGCATAGAACCAGCTCACAAATCTGCTAGCCCTATCCATCAGCTAGAGAGAAATAGTGGTTGCACTGCAGTGCTTCCTTGTAGAGTCACAGCTTGGACCACTGTTAGTGTGGTAAACAAGCATGATTCAAGCCCCCGTTGTGTATAAGATAGTCAAGCTTCCTTTTTGAGAAGATCCTTGAGATGCCCCGAAACACCACTCACATGACTATCCTGATGCTCCAGCTTCTTGGGTATATACTGTTTGAGTTCATAATTTGAGATTCTGGGATGACATGCTATGACATCCGTGTCTCCTATGTTGAGCATCTCAGGAGAAATCGCCAGGCACAGCTTTGCTCTGATGCACACTTCTGAGAAAAGGAGGGAAATGCTGAGAATAACTAAAAGGCAGCAAGGCAGAGTGGGGCTCCCTGAGGAAAGTGCTTCTTCCAGAGCCAGGAGAAGTGGGTGTTGGAACAAATGAAGGCTCAGGGAGCCCCAAGTCACAATCCTCTTCCATGTGAATGGGGGGCAGTGAAGGGAGGGTTCCTAATAAGAGCTTCCATTTGGATTTATTGACATACTTTTCCATCAAAGGAATTATTTTCATTTTACCTGTCCTTAGACCCCAAGAAGCTTGCAACATAGCTTGTGATTAATCACCCTGACAATCATCATTATAAGTAAGAAAACTAGGATGTGTGCTTCTTCTCATTCTACACACATCGCCTTGTTTGTGTTTGTGTGACGGCCAATTCAAATGTCTGTGAGATTGCGGGAAAAACTGGGTTCGTTCCTCAAATCCCTTTATACCACTAGACTGTGAATCAAAAGGCAGCCTGCCATTGTGTGCAAGTTGGACTGATAGTAATTAGGGTGACCTAGAATTCCCCACAAACCATTTTGTCCTAAGAGATGCCGGCTTATCTTCATGCTGTCTCCCGCCCTGTCACTCCTTGAGCGGAAGACACCAAGAGGATGCGTTAACTTAGGAACTTTCTCAAAATGGTATCAAATGCAAAGATATATAGGTTGACAACTTGCCCACAGAGGAGAGAGGATCTGCTGCCATCCACAGAATGCATACATGAATGCTTTGCAGGTCAACAGCCCTGATGTTCCCAAAGGCCACTAAGAACTCGGCTTTTAACAAAGCCGGTATGGTGTTCACCTGCCTTTTATTATGAAGTGATTACGCCATTTGATTTTGTCTCATGAATTTTACATTTCTTCGTGTATAAGCAGTGGATTTCTTCTTCCTTGATAAAAAAGCATTCTTTCATAACATAAAAGAAAAACACGCAGGAAGGCAGACAGCCTGTGGTTGGGCCACCGTTTGCTGGGGATACAGCAAAGCACAGCAACAGGAATTTTGTGATGTAAGAAAACCTAGAATTAGCAGCAGTGCAATAGGAAGGAAAGCAAACAGTACAACAGAGAAAGCAAGGGACACTGTAGTGCCTTATTTGCTCACACTTCTTAACAGAAGATCAAAAGAGATGATTTAAAGATGGTAAATCAATTAACTGCAGTGACGTACATAGAATAAAGTCATAAATATAGGCTCCAGTTTCTGAAGTTTTAAGAAAAAAAAAAAAAACAAAAAAAACTCCGCCTCACATAAAGTTCAGTGACTTCGCAGATATTTATCTTCCTGCATACGCACACACTGATGATGTATGTAATATGCTGATGGTATCAGTGTGCTGTAATACAGTACTACATAAAGCAGTCAGTGTTATTGTCCATCCTTAGGCCTGGCAACTGTATCACTGGTGCCCGCATCGCGCTTCACCATGCTTTCTTCCTACTTCATTGTGTTCCTCCTGGTCTGAGTGAATTTCCTCCCACTTCAGGAAACCCTGTTAGTCATTATTAACACTTTCAACTGCATAAAGCCTAATCCAAATAAAATAAAATTCAAAGAAATATATCTTCATGCCCTATTTCAAAGCCAGATCATTAATGCCCTTAGGTCCATGAGCAGTTGCATAAATCCTGCCTGCCTTGCCATGGGAAATTCATTGGTTCTAGAAATAAGACATTGGAGGCCTCATGGGGTGAGAGAGGACATTGCTTTGCCCACTCCTCCGAGTGAGAAAATAAAATGTTTCTGCTGCAAGGCTCCCTAGGATCCAAGCTCTCCTGTTGGTTGTCTCTCCCACTAATCATATATGTTGGCCACCTGCTGCTGCGCAATTAAGTCACCCTAAGACGAAAAGGTCTAAAGCGATATGTATTATTTCACAGTTTGGGGACGAGATGTCTGATCTTTTCGCTCAGAGTCTCTTCCAAGGCTGCAACCAAGATGATACCTGGGACTGGCTCTATGCAAGGGCGCACACAGGGCCGTGTCACCAGTCAGCCTAAGGTTCTTATCCAGCTCCAGTTCAAATGGAAATAATGAGTCAGTGAAGTACAGCTCGGCGAGCAGCCCAGATGCCAACAGATAGACCAGGGAATGCTGGCTGGTGTCCAGTGACATAGCCAGCTGCTGACCACTGCCCCTGCCAGGCGTTGCTGTCAGATGCCCGTCGAGCAGTTGAGCTGGCCACCACAGGACAATGCTGCCAGGGGCTGGGTCTCTGATGCTGGTCTTTGTAGGCCGCTGGTTTCTAGAGCTCTTTGATAATAACGGCTCATTGTTTGTTCATTGTTCTTTGGAAACTAGCCACTCTGTCTGCACTCCTCAGGATAGATCCCAAGTAGATTTGCAGAGCTTTTGGAGGCCATATTGACAAGAAATCCATCGTAAGAGGTTTCGGGGAGCACCCCTAACGACTCTTTCTTGTACCAGGGCCTGTGGAACAGGAGGCGAGGGGGTGGACATAGGAGAAAGTATATAACCATCTGGAGCAGTGGCAGCGGAGTGCCGCTTGCGTAGCAGACACAGGCCCAGATCTGTGAGCACAGTGCCGACGCCAGGAAAGCTGAAGGCTCGGTGCAAACGCTGAGTATGAAAATAAGGGACCCAGCGCCCACTTCCTGACCTTAGGCACCCGCAGATGCCCTCTGCGTTCTCCCAAAAGGCTCAGCATCCTGGGAAGCGGCTGGAGCCATCCAGGAGTGGGGCCACGCACCCTGGCCACACTCATGTTGCAGCGTAGAGTGCTGACTTGGTAGCCAGGGGAATACGGAAACAAATCCTCTCGATTACAGGGGTGCAGAGGGGAGCAAAGGCGGGGAGCAAAGTGGGAGGTGTATGCCGGCTGCCTGGCAAGCCGAAACCCAGCAGCGGCACAGGGAGGATGGAGCAGGGCAGGTGCTTCTGGTCTGTCTCAGAAGGAGCTGCCTCCAAGCTCCTCCAGGGCGCTGGCAGGCTCACCGCTCTCTGCTCCTTGACTGGAGGCTCTGCTGTGTGCCGCATGGGCTTCTCCAGAAGGCAGCTAACAGCCTAGCAGTTGTTCTGACTTCCTCACAGCAAGCAGCTCAAACAGCTGAAGTGAGAGTGCAAGCCAAGACGAGGCCGGCATTCCGCGTGCGGTCCCAGAACTCCCTGCATTGTGTTTGCTGAAAGTGAGGCATCTGCTCCTTGGTACTGAGGATTACACAGGACACAGACAGCATGAGGTAGGATTACGAGGCCACAACAGAAATCATCGTGACAAGAATCTGTGCTCCCACTCCACACAGTCACCAGTGCCTCAAGAGAGAAGGCCAGCCCTCACATGGCATGAATATCCTACTTGCTTTCTTTTCTTTCTCTCTTTCTTTCTTTTTTTCTTTCATGAATTTAGGACAGGGTCTACAGGCTGTGCAGGGTGTCACTACCTAGATTGGACTTGTAGTGATCTTCCTATTTTTAGCCTACCAAGTGCTAGTATTGAAGGCGCACTCCACCATGCCAAGGCTCAATCGCTGTCTCAGCAAACCCTGGGGGCAGGACTAGCAGGGCATGCTGGGGAACAAACCCCAGCCACTGTGCTCTACCAAAGCAGATGCTTTAGTCCTCTGAGCTATCTGGCCGGTCCAGCATGAAGGTTGTTAATGAGAAAACTCTAAGGACAAATCCTAGACAAGGAGACACCCACAGAAACCAACAGAGACACAGTGAAACCTTCTGACTGTAGCTGTGTGCACCTTCTAGGGGCATCCACACTTCCCTCAAATACTCGAGGGTCCGTGATATAAAAAGAATTCGAATCGCCACCTCCGAGGAAAGCGCTTCTGGAATGTAGTGTACTGCCGACCAAAAAGGCCTCAAAGCAGTCTTCAGATGTCTCCTGCCATAATCACTGGGTACCTGCACTACTGTTTTCAATTGATTCTGAACTCTTTGCCTTAAATCATTAATTGTTCTTGCCCAGACAGCTGAGTATTTTGAGACTAGATCTAAATATTGCTAAACATTAACTAATGGAAGTGAGGGCTGCTGGTACCTTATAAAACTTCCAAGAATTTGCTTCCTGTAAATCAATGAGTCAAAATGAGAATCAGGTTCTGAAAACAACCCTGTCTGGAAGAGCTCAGTGTCCTGTATCCTCTTGCTCAAGTATCTGTTTCCTGCAAATGGGCGGTCCTACATGTTGGACGTCTAATCTATCAGAGCACACTTCCCTGGGACCACAGCTAGTCTATTTCCTAACATGAAAAACAATGTAAAATGCCAGTTCTAAATAGAGAAGGGGAGAGGGACGGAGGGGGAGGGGGAGGGCAGGGCACAGAGGAAAAAGGGTTCAAGATGATCCCTAGGGTGAACGTTATCATCACATACACCTGAAGTGTATCAATAAAATGAAATTGAAAATCAATAAAAGAAGCGGTAACAGACATGGAATGGAACTGTGCGTAGGCCACAGATTCGTGGTGCAGCGCTGCGCACAGCCCTCTTGCTTCACAGTGCTAGACCTTCACACGGTGTGAGCATCAGGCATGGGATTTTGATGTGAAAATACCACAGTGTACAGAGAGCTGCTGGATCTCCATGTCCTCACTGCCGTTCTCTGACAGCTTCTGACGAACTTCACTGTATGCCCACCCAGGGCCACTCAACACACCCTCTCACAGACATTCCTTTTCTCCTTTCCATTCACTGAGCATACTGAGATTCAGGACTGTGGGTCTTGATGACCCTCCAGATTCTCAACATATTGTCATGGAAAAAGACATTTCTAAGACAAAGAGGTGTAGCTGCGCTCAGCGAATGTTTAAAACCCCCAGTTTTAAACATAGTTCATAGACTTGCACCTGTTACCCCATTTCGTGTTAGCTCTTGAAAGCCTTCTGTCTTGGCTTGCATCTAGTCGTCCCCCCAAAGCCTCATGCAGTCACGGAGAGGATGCCGGGATTAGCATTAGCGACTGATTATTATGGGTGTGGACGCTGCACCTGCCCTGCGGCAGGTAACTTGCATTACAGCGTAAGGAGGGGAGGGAGGCTTCGAGCTGCCTCAGCTGACGCCAGTCCCCTTGCTCTCTGCTCTCTGCTCTCTGCTCTGTGCTGCCGCTCTGCCATGCGCTGCCCTTCCTTGGGGCCAGCCCAGTATAGACGGAAACCTCCACGAGCTGTGTGCTGAATAAACCTTTCCTGCCTTCAGTTTGGCTCTTGGCTGTTTGTCCCAGCAATGAGAGAAGAGCAACTGAGACATCTTCAAAAGGCAGAGCCTAAGGTGGTTATGTTATTCATAGTATCCTTTGAAAAGTTCTTGTATAAGTCATGATTTCAAAACTGACCATGGAGCCATTTTATTATAAAATAATAGCCCGAGAGTAGAGATTGGTAAGAGGACGTATAGGTAACCAGGGGAATATGTCCTCAGCCTGCCTTCACCGAGGACCACGGTTTTTACTCCTCATTAGTGCATCAGAGAACACTTCACCCGCCACTGTGGGCCCCTCCGAATTCTCCCAAGACCTTGTGCTCCGGGCACAAAGGAATCCTCCCCGTTGCCGGGGTGTCAGCTTCTAAGGTCAATAGGCCAATTCTCAACTGAATTGTTCTTCAGAGAAAAGAAAATATACGCCACACATATAACTCCAGAGCACTCCACACAAATCACTTAATAAAACTTAAAGACATAAGCACACCGCAATTTTTTGTTTTTCCAGTAATCTTTCATCTCTCCTCACTGATGCAATAGAACTAGGTGAGCCGTATCCCTGCTGCATTACCCAGCATGTCCGTCTTGCCAGCTTAGCTGTGCGAAGGCAGAGACTGATTCTCATTCTAAGTAATATGGCTATGAAAGGAAATTGTCTTCCATCTGCAGAGGATGCCGGGAAAAGAAAACAGGATAGAGAGGCGCATTGCTTTGATGGCTCCCTGCATCTAGTAATGAGGCAGCGTTTCAAGGCCGGTGGCTATATTCAAGCATTTCTGTGCCTCATCAGTCTCTGCCAGGGGACATAGTCATAAGCATTTAATTATAAAGCTACATGGAGCAGAGAAAGAGAGAAAGAAAGAGAGTCCGGAATCTGCATACTTTTGGTAGGATGCAACATACCCATTTAAAAGCAGGATGTTAGACTGCTGGAAATGTCTCACCGTGGTGCTGAAATAAAAATATTCTGAGGCTTTTGAGAAAGCAGGGATTTTTCTCTGTTACTTTGTAAAACATCAGATGAGAACGATAAATCCCAAGGAAGGTGAATATTAATGCAACAATTCTGTATTGTCTGTTAAAGAAAATCTGTCCACAATTCCTTCGAGTCAGGGCCCTGACATCTCTGATTGGCTGCAGAGTGCAACACAGTCATCTTCACAGGTGACATTTGTTGAGTGGCCATGGAAATAAATTCAGAACTGGTTGTGGATGATAAATTAGCACCCAAGAGAAACAATATCTAAAACATAGGCCATATTCAAGGAACTAGAACTCTATGACTGTCAGATTAAAATGCTACTGTTTTAGAATAATTTTACCTCACAGATCCAATAAATACTTAAGATTTACAGAGTAATATTCAATAAATACGCTGTTAGGAAAGGCCCCTGGTAAGCAGATAGATCTACACAAGGACAGCCGAGCACACCCTTGGGACTCTCTGTCTTTCTGCTCTGCTTTCCTCTACACCTCTAGGTAAGCCTGGTGGCAGGGCTTCCTTGCAGCCTGTTCACATGGAATGTGAGGTCTTCATATTTGCAGACATGAAAAGCTTTCCACATTATTTCAGGCCTGTTCCTACGCTCTTGCTCCCCCGGATATGATGTAGCTCTGGAGAGGTCCCGAGTGGATGCTTCTTTCTTTCAGTTCGTGTGATACTCCGCACAGCCTAGTTATGGCTGCGTCAGAGGTGGACTTCTCAGTGACCTTTGTGCCCCAGCTATGCTACTCAGCAAGTGCTACATGTGGCAGCCCAGAGGACCAGCAGGGATGTGAACTTGCCATCACACGTCTGGCCAGCAGTAGTCATAGCAAAAGAGGAAAACCCTGTGAAGAGCTTTGTAGCGCAGCAGAGCTTCTGAACCACGTGCTTCACATAGCTAAGAGGCTTAATGGACGTTTTCCAAAACAGGACAGAAATCCTACAAGCATACCAGACAGAATCAATAAAGGCCTGTGAAGCTGGCATAAAGATTTGTAAACTACCAGAGATAAAATCAAATTTTAGTTGGCCGTAGTTGGTGAAAGACAGACCTCTATTGTCTCTATAGAATATTATTTTAGATAATTATTATAATACAAAGAGGAGATCAAAGAGTAGTCACAAAACCTATGTGAGGGAGGCCTGTAAACTTTAAAGTAAATAGTGAAAGCATTTTCTTCTTTCTTTTTGCTCTGCTTGGAATCAAACCCAGAAAGTCGGGGATATCGGACAAGTGTTTTCCCCTATTGCTGAACCACCATTCTTGACTTTTATGTGGTGCTTAACAGCTGATAGGGTACTTAAAAATATTTACAATTAATTTTACATTTTAAATCTGTTCTCCACTTAAAACCAAATTTGTATTTTTGATGTTGTATTCCTGTCCCTTCACAGAACATCTAAATTTCTGCACTTCAGTTACTATACCTAGATCCGGCTGAAACCAGCAAAGCTAGTTACTTGGAAATTCGTCCCTGCTGAGCTGAATTTTGACCGGAAAACATTATTATCATAATAGTTTGCAGCACTGACGTGTAGGGATTCTCCTGGAGAAAACATACTAGCTTAGTAACGTTGAAAAGTGGCTCCTAAGTGTGTCTCTAAGACCATGAATATAGCAGCTAAGAACCCGACCGAATGTGCGCTTGCTCTGTGCCACAGTAGGACCTAGAAAAGGAAGAGGAAATAGTTCGGCGCAGTAAGAAGATCCCCATCTGAGCATGCTGTCTCCTCTGAAACTTTCCACACATGCTGATAAGACATTCTCATGAGCTAAATCTACACAGCGAGGGGGATGTGGGGGGAGGGTCACCCTTGTAATGATCAAAATAGCTCATAAAAATGTGCTATTCGAGATACTGGTTCACATGTACTTAGATAAATGTTCTGTCTCGAAAAGCACTTTTTATATGGCATGAGAAAAATGCTAATGAACTTTACCCAAGTGGTCCACTTGGAAGACGGGCTGCTGTACATGTGGCAGCACCATGGGTTTACCCATGTTTTCAAGGTTATTTTGTATTCTAGGTAACTTGAGATTGTTTCTAGTGTATTAAGAGTTTAGCCCCTAAAATACAATAAAGCCTGTTCTAATTTTTAAAATGATGAATAATATTATTTTATTCACCATGGTTCTACGCCACTGAGATTTTGCTGGACTCCAAAGTACCAATCATGAAAGCTACTGTGTAGATGAAAGAAACATAATTGGAAAATCTTACCCACAATTACCTTCTGCACAAAGGTTGTCATTGATCACCAAGCAAGGAGATTCCGAGTGAAGTCCCAGGTCACTGCGCTGATTAAAGTCGCACTCCCCCACGTGGCCCATCACAGCTGACCACTGTGCCTCAGAGCAGGTGGAACAGCGCTGGGAGACCATTAGCATACAGCAGGGGGACTTGGACCCCACGAGTAGTGCAGTTGCCAGCACTGAGGAAAGACCATGACTATACTAAAATAAACAGATATACACAGTGCCATTCTGGCAGTGCGAAAGAGCTGTATGCTTGTAGGCAAGCTTGTACCACTAGTGACACCCTGGAAATGCTATCGTTTTTGCATGTTCAAATATGTACTTAAAATCATGTTATGCTTGATGCAAATAAAAATATATTTGGCAAAATTAACATTAGGGATGACCGAAGATGAAACTTTCCAAAGCATCTTTAGCAGTTGTGGGAAAATGAGTTTGAAAAAACAACCAGATACAATTTCTTGGAGCAATTTTGCTTAACTGGCAAATTGTCACTGGAAAGAAATCAGGCTTAGGACTAAGAAACTAAAGGATCTTTTGAGAACATTATAAAAGATAAAAATAAGGATCTAAAAGATCACTAACTATGTAAATGTTGCAAATCTAGAAAAGGGCCAGAACAAGATTTTAGCAGGAAAATCCTTGGGAGTGAAAATAAGGTCAAATTCTTCCAAAGTATATTAACGTAGTATGTTCTTATGTATAAAAAAAAAAAGTATGGATTTTTTTAACAATTCTATTTTAGGTTTAATTAAAATAATTTTATACATATATATATATATATATATATATATATATTAATAAAGCACAATGAGGTGTTTCAAAATATACAAACATTATAGCATGATCAAATTTGACTAATCAACAGAACATGAAATCTATTTGTAATCAAATATTTAGTTAACAATGAAAAAACACAAGGTTCTGGGCTAAGCAATCAATATCTGACACATTTTTCATTACTATAATATTTAGTTGGCCAAGGATAATCTTCATGTCTTGAGCTCAGTTAGGAGGTAAATGTATATGATGTCACTTAATCCTCATTGTGATGTCAAGGCACCAGTATAAAAACTGTCTCTGTTTTGTATCTGAACGAATTGCAAAGCAAAGGCCGGTGAGATAGCTCAATGAACTAAGCACCTGCCTACCCAAGCACAGAGACCAGAGCTCTGATCCTGGGCACCACATGCCCCTCCAGCGCCACCCACAGGTGCGTGGACTCAGCCACCTAGACCAGGTATGGTGATGCACACCTGTAATCTCAGAAGGATGACTAGAAGTCGGAGCTACATAGCAGAGCACTTAAGGACATTAGCAAAAGTCTTAAAAGACAGGAGATTGAAACCTTAGAGGTTTACTCTAAGTGTGTATCCTTAATGTCCACATTACCCTAATTATGTCATGGCTTTATCATTACAACAAAACTAAATGGTATTGGAACAGGCACATTTATTTACGTAGCTATCCATTTTCAGATTTCAGGTAAGAACTGAATTGAAAATCGAAAAGCATATCAGGCAGGACATTTATATTCCAAACTACAAATACTCAAAGTTACTCCAAACATGAATAAATAATTTTAAAAAGCAAAAGAAGAAGCTCCATGGTGAATATAATAAGTTCTGGAGAGGTGTCCATTGTTACGGTTTGTGTCTAGTTGTCCCCCTAATGCTGTCATGGAGTGAGGACTTCTGGAGTTTGAGATTAACTCATGATCCACTGTGATTATGAGGGCTTGAAGGCTGATTATGGGTTTTAGTACTGCTGGGATTATGGGAGTGAGTGTTACACCCAGCCTGAGGCAAAGAGCCTGAATGTAATATAAGAGAGACAGAGAGAGACTCTATTGCTCTGCTGTCTCTGTTACCACTTTTGCTGTTCAGCCACCATGAACTACTGCTCTCTGCCAGGTGCCACTCTGCCTTGGAGCCAGCTGAGTATGGTCTGAAAGCTCCAGTAACTGTGAACTAAATAAACCTCTACTTCCTTCACTTTGGGTGTTGGGTATTTGTCCCAGAAACAAGAGAAGAGTAACTCAGACAGTCATATTTCTTCCACTGCTCCATGTTGAGGTTGCAGCAAACACAGGAAGCTCCTCAGTCCCTCTGGTGTCCTTCTGCTCTAGGCTCTTGGTCTTGGCCTCCACCCAGTCACTGTGGGAGCACAGCCATCTGCTCCCTTCCTGCCAGTCAGAAGTGGACAGCAGTTCTTCCTCGAGTCTGACTCAAAACTTGCAAGGGGCCATGTGCCACCTGAGTCCTGGAACTTGAGCTGGGCTGAGACCATCCGTGTGTCGCAATTGGCTTGTTCTGGTTGCATTTGCCTGAAACATCATACGCCATCCCCGCAGTCACTGAGTGAGGCCACGGGGCCAAAAGATCTCAGGATAAACAAGGCAGAGCCCCAGCAAAACAGAGAGGTTGGAACAAAAGGCAGAAAAGGTTGTTCAATGATCAGAAAACCACACTTGTCAAAGGTTGCTTAGCAACTAAGCATGCATGGTCGAGTCACCAACACTTCTCTGGTCCTCTTTTTCTGCATTTCTAAAATGATGAGTCCTCCCAGATGATGGCTGGTATTTGAACCCATGCTAATGTTTCATTGAAAGTTCCAAATGAAAGTGCCGTTCTGAGGCAAACTTTGACGCATGTGTATGCACTGCACTTCCTCTTCGCCTCTGCCAATTCCTTTGCCTGCTGCTGCCCCTCTGCCACAGCCCGACTCCTGCTCCTTGAGCAGGCTGAGACACCTGCCAAGCCCGGTGCTCCATTTATACATCTCACAGTCTTCTGCCCCAAACTTCACCAGCCTGACCTTTGCCCGTGTGCCTTCTAGGTAAGTTGCGAATATACATGGACACGTAGCGCATAGCAGCAGGTCCAGTTCACGTTCGACAAGAAAAGGGTTATTCTAAATGTCGTTTGCTTAATTACCACAACCTGTTAACATTCCTGTCTAACAATGGCTGACCCAATGACCGCACTCCAGAGTGTACCAGAAACCACAGCTTGTGTCTTTCTTGACATTCAGATGCAACTTCTTACATTTTTAATAGGCAATAAGGGGTTTTTCTCTTAGGAACCCTTCAACTCATGTCCAGAAACTTGGATTAATCTGATGTTTCATTGACTGGTGAGTCCTGCACAACAGGGATTCTGTTTTGCTCCTCGTCATGTATCTGATGCTAGGAACAGTCACAACCGAATCAGTATAGGACAAAAGTGTGGCCCACTGTGCTGGAATTGTCAACTTATAAGACAGGGAATATATACATGTAAGTGTGGGAAATTTCAGTCTACTCATTTATTCGTACAATAAAAATATATCCCACTGTATTTTAACAGTTGTTTATCATTTCTCTCTTTTTAAAAAAAAAAATCTCCCAAGGGAGATCTCTTACTTTTGTATAATTGTAAGAATGACATGTAAAAGACCCTAATGACATGAAATTAGCATTTAAAAAGATGCACAGAGGTGTAACTTTGCAATGATTTGTAAGTAAATGAACTTAATGCTAAATAAAAGAGGACAAAATAAAAAGAGGCCAGCGGGAAGGTGGGACGAGAATTGAGCTGAGTTGAGCACACGCAAGCACATGAATGCCAATTCCTACAGCGAATGCAGTCACTGTGCACTGCAAAGGTATACTAAGAATAGAGAACAAAAATTTGTAAAAAATATTCACATAGACTTGCACTTTGCTGGGGAGACCAAATGCATTAATCATTTAATAATTTAACTGATAATTAAATTAAGTTAATAATGAATCATTCATGTCTGGGAGCATCATGGCTGTCAAGAGCCTAGCACAAAACAGAAGGATGGGTGTGGTGCTGGCTTAGCACGCAGATGGAACACATGCAGGGAGCCGCGTCCACAGACCCTCTCCGGCCCTCACCCTCCAGGACAGGAAAGCTGCTTCTCCTGATCCACAGAGAATATGCACAAAAGCAAGAGTCACAGCAGACGTAGATGACATCTGAATGGCTCCAAATTCCAGGCCACTGATTCCTTTCTCATTACTGATAAAAGTGTCAAAAGCAGATGCGATATTACCACAGAAGAATAAAGCTCAGTATCAGAGAGATTGAGGACGAAGCGGCAAAGCAGTGTGAGGGTGAGAACAACCCTCCAGAGTCAGCCCTCACTTCAGCAGCTGAGTGCGCTGTGCTCCCCTGGGTGGCAGACCATAGGCCACTGCTCCTGGGACAGTGACAGCCAGGACTCACCAGAGTCCCCACACACACACGGGGCACTCACTGCAGTGCAAGCATAGGTTCTTTCCTCATTAGTATTCAGATCAGCCCAGACAGACTCTGCAAAGTGAAACGTCATCCACTAAGCTCCAAATCCGTGAGCGTAGAATATGGCTTTCTGCCGGTGTGTCACTAATTACCCCTGAACCAGCCAAAACATATTTATAAACCATTATCCCGTGGCAATTATTTCACACTATTTTAGAAAGTGCTTTGCCCTAAAGTGATGCTATCATAAAATTTTAACAAGGAGTTGACAACAAAACAAATAAGGGAAGCTTTTGTTCTCCTCATCAAAATGCACAAAATCATGAGACAAAAAAGTTTTAAGAAAGTCCGTTATCTTTTTTTTTTAAGAATTTTTTATTTTATTTATTATTTTTATTCTTGTTTCAGAACCTTTGTTTGTTTATTCACTCATTTTTATGGCCAGCTCAGCCCTCCCCAAGGGCAGGGCTGGCGCAGCATGTGGTGCCTGGGATCGAACCGAGGTCCCTGAAGCCGCCGCCCAAGCTTTCCCAAGCAGGTGCTTTAGACCACTGAGCCATCCCGCCAGGCCCAAGTCCATTATCTTTTTGTTGGATATTTTCTTTTAATAAAGTATTGAAGAAAATTGTAAGTATACCATAAAAATGAGCCTCATTTGGGAATAACTTAAAAGGGACACGTCAGCGCACACCAGACTGCTGGCTTCATCCTCAACAGCAGCTTAAAGATGAGCAAACGATTAAGAAATACATGTATTCCTGATGGAGAGAAATCCTTTATTTTTCTTCTTCAGGTTTTCTCTTTTAAAGTGCGAGAGGATTACTTGGTATCAAAATGAATATTCAAAATATCTCTCATTCCACTTCACTGATGTAACTGAGAAGACAGCCTAGCAACATTTACCCCATCAGGCTTTATTCAGTGAACTACGCCGATGCCACAAGTGCAAGCATGCCTGCGCACAAGGCTGCTGCCACACAACGAAAGATAAATAAAAATAAGATTAATTAATTAATTCTTCTAAATAAAAGGGGTTATTGACCAGCATGAGATATACACTATATTCTATCATTTAATGTTTATAATAATATAGTTTATGCATAATTACATATATAATTCCTCCAAAGCAATTTATATGCTTTTGTGTGTACATGTAGTGCATAGATGTTACATTGACATATATATATACATATTTTAGCCAATTATGTTTTCTTAGAGAAATGTGTCTGTTTTAACAAATTAATGCATTCAGGTGTGGCTAAGAGAGAGCAATGTCACTGCAGAAACCAACAGTCATTTGATCTCTTTCGTCACTCATCTGCCCCCTACCAAATGATGCAAAATATAGTCAGTTAAAAAGCACCAAAACAAGCAACAGAAATTCGCTTCAATCATGAGAATGACTGGCGTGTCTCCTTAGTACACAATTTCTTTATTCGTAAACAACGTGTTCGTTGGTTTTAATCATGATAACTTCACATTCTGCATATACACAGGACCCCGGGCATTTGCAGAGAAACAGTGACCCCTACCAAGAGGCAACGAAGAGCGGGCTCCCCTTGACCAAAAATGCCTACCTGTGTGTAGCAGCCATGCAGAATGCACAGCAGGCATTTTGCACGAGCCCTGCAGCCTCAGGATTTTCCTCCTGGGAAAATTTTGAAGATCTAGCAACTTGTGGAGAGAGAGGCACATCGTAAAGTGATCCTCACAGCTACAGAAGATTGTATTATGAATATACGGCAGGAAGCCTATGGTGAAATGAGGGTACAGTCTACAAAAGAGAAGAAGCAGAGACCGAGAGACGTCAATGGGGGCGTGAGGAACACTTTGAGTGCATAAAGATTTTATGGGGACATATAAGAAGCCCAGGGAAAGCTTAAAGTACTAGAACAATAAGTAAATAGAACACATACGTGTAGAGCAAATAGAGCACTGACTCTGTACACTGTAGTGGGATCTGACCACCAACAGACTGTAAATCTGTCAAAAGTATTTGTAGCTGGGGGTATAACTCAGGGGCACAAGTGCCCATCTGGCAAGTGCAAGGTCCTGAGTTCAATTCCTGATACCAAAACAAAACAAAGAAGTGATCATAATTCTAGAATCTGACAAGTAAAGGAAATTCTGAGCTTAAAGTCATAATTCAAGCACAAATACCCTACATGTCCTCAAAAATGTGCACGACAGTAACAGCTAGGCAAAGACAGACCTGGAATTTACACTTCCAAGCCAACTAAAAAGTTCTTATGAACTTTTAATTCTGGGTTATTTAGATGACTTTTATTTAAAATTGAATTCATGATATTTGTTGTGGTTTACATCTAGAGAAGCTTCATGTAGTCATGGGGCAGCTTCTCAGAGTTTGCTCTTGATTCATAGTCCAACGCTGGCAATATGGTTGTGAGTGCTGCTAGGATTTTGGGTGTGAGTGTTACACCCACCCTGGGGTGGGCAGCTTGCGTACATTAGACAAGAATGATAGAGGCTTGGTCTCTGCTCTTCCTCCCATTTTGATTTTGCTGCTTTTCCTGTTTGCCACTGTGAAGTGTTGCCCTCTGCCATTTGCCACTCTGCCTTGGAGCCAACTGAATATGGACTGAAATCTCCACTAACTGTGAGTTAAATAAACCTTTCCTTCCTTAGTTCTGGATGTCAGGTATTTTATCCTAGCAATGAAAGAAAAGTGACCAAGACAATATTTAAATAAAGCTACCAATTACTGAGCTCTTACCAGACCTCAGATAATATTCTTGCTGTTAAAATTGTTATCAAGCCAAAGAACAAGTCGATTTAGGGGCCTAAGCCATTCTTTTGAGAGTCATTCTGCCAGCATTTCCACCTCAGCTTTGCAGTTTGATAGCTATTCAATCTTGAATATTACAGGATTATGCATAACTTCAGGTTTTCAGCTAAAAAATGAGAATTATGAAGTCTACCTCAAAGATTCATCATGAAGATCCCTTGGAAGATTACAGTGGTTACATTATAGGGGGAATAAAATGTTCATTTAATTATCACTGGATTATTTTCAGCACTGTAGAAGACAGGAATTATTAGTTCATCAGATAGCTCATGTAGTATGAAACAATGCTGATATTTGTATCCAAATCTGTCTGACAAAATTAAGCAAAAACTATGCCAAGGTTTATTAAAATACATATCATACTAAATCAGGAAGAGTCCCATGCTTATGACAGTATGATGAACCACTTACGAAATTTTACATCAATTTTAGGCTTTGATTCTATAAAATAAGCAGCCAGTAAACAATTTTAAAATGTATATGAAAACGAGCACTCAAGTCACCAACTTCTGACAATTGCCGTTTGTGCTGATAACTCACTACTTTTAAGGACTGTTGGACTATAGTGGGTTGTTTTGCTGGGTTCAAGGACCTATGATCTCTGGACTGGCTTCAAGTATGAAAATGTCCTCTAAAAACTTCTCCAAATACAGGTTTTCTAACTGCAATGGAACATCCATCTCTGACCAAGCAAAACAAAAGAGGGGGATATACTGGAAACCACAAAGCTAGGAAATACAACAAATGTGTGTGGGTGGAACTAGACCTCAGTGCCTGAAGCAAACAGGCTACCTCACTCCTGACATGAACATCCTGTCTGATTAAGGCCAGCTATCAGTCACTAGGCAACCTAGTGTCATGTGTTATTAGCTTTGCAAAAGTATAAATAAAAAAACAAATATATATATACATATATATATATATATATATATATATATATATACACACACACACACACACACACACACACACAAGACACAAGATAGGACAGATATACAGCTTTCTCTTGGTTCACTGAGAAATAAGTTTGTACTAATATTGTTTAGACAACAATTTCATATCTGCGTCTTATCCTCTGAATAACTACTATGAAGACAACAATATTCACTGTATTATTGTAACTATCCTACTAATCTGATTTGAAACTATTTCATTGTTATTTTATCTTTTTTATCATTCAAATAAAAAAAGAAAAAGAAAATATGAATACAACATTTTCAAATAAAAAGCAACACAGTACTGAAGAGAGTTTTTCTTTAAAAATACGGGCACTGCAAAGGCAGAATTTCCTACTGGAGTTGACAATAACTACCAGTTGCCATTTTTGCAGTGCATGGACACTATAATCATCCTTCAAAGATTATTTCAGTTATTATTGTCAGGAAAGGTATATATTTGAAATTTCTTTGTGAAATTTTAAAAATCTGTAGTGTCTTAGAAAAGATGTGAAATAATTTCTCAAACTAAAAACTAAGTGTGTCACTCTGGCAAAGTATGTTAAGATGGGAGTCCAAATTCTTTCAGATTAAAATTCCGGCTACTTATTTTTCTGCATGGCTTACTCTATTGTACTATGCTGGGCTGTTCTCAGCCATGAGGTTTTTCTGGGAAATATGCTTATCTCTTTTGATCAACTTTGGGAGAACATGATAGATGAGCACAGGGAAATAAATATATGAATCGATTTTTTAAAAGGTGTATTTAGTCATGTAGGTATTTTCCTCCAACACAAACTAATATAAATCAAGCATTACCAGAACCCTGACCTTTGAAATTATATGTGCAAAGTCAGATTTGCCTAACAAAACACATGTTTACAGTATCTTGTATTTAAATCAATAGCCTTTATGCTTGAGCAGAGAAACGCCAGTAGCAAATAAAGAGAACCCAAATGATTTAGCTCAGCAGAGTGGAATAATGAACCAAGCTCTCCCCCGTGTCCAAGTGACTCTGTGATATTTAGCTAGGCACTTCCAGAACTGTATTAGCTGTTTGGGGTCATTAAGATGCCGTTTTGTGCAATTCCGCAGGCAACTTGCACACGGTAGCATCCAAGTTATTATGGAGGATAACTGCAGGGGGCGGGTGTGTGTGGGAAACAACTACATGATTAATTTATGGCTTGATTGTGACTGTAGTTAATGGGCAGGCTTAATATTCAGGGAGGAAGCAGCTATTAGATGTGTGCTGGGTTGAGGTACACTGAAGCACTGAGGTGATAGCGAGGAATAGACAAGGCTTGTTAGTATCTTTCAAAGACAATAGCCTACATAGAGAATTCTCTGGAATGTTCCAATTTATTCTGCCGTTCTTTGGGTGCCACTAGTACTGACACTACTGAGGCTCTAAATCCTCAGCATCAAATTCAAAGATGACACACGTACCACCTACACTTTAAGGAAGAGTGTTATAATCCCATTTTGTACAACTTTAGGTCGGAAATTTGTAGTTTGAGTCAATGTAGTCAGAATATCAGATCCAGGTGGGACCTCCTCACTTGGCACTAATCTACTAAAGACACATTCTTCAAAAGTTAGCTAAAATCAGGGAACTGTTAAGTGAGACAAATTCAACGCTCAGTGGCACGGCATGAATCTCTAAACAGTGGCATTGTCTCCTCTCACACATGAGGTTTATGGGAGGCCCGGCGTCCACTTCCGGTGCTCTAACCAAGCAGGCTCTCTGGTTCCTCTGCTCACTACCCTCCTGGGTAGGAGGCAGCTTTCAGGCTCACATTGCTTCCCAAGTTAACCCTGTGACACATGGTGGTGAGATGAATTTTCTTGATGATAGGCTACAGTAGTTCACTGTTTTCTTTTGTTTTACTTTGTCAATTGTGAACCCAATTATAAAATCATGGAGAACTCCCATCCTTGGGAAAAATGCATAATAAACTCATTCAGAATTTGAAATTGATGCTTGAAGATTGTTGTCAATAAATTGAGAATTAACAAAAACATCCATCAGTGTCCGTCAGTGCAAATTATTCAACACAAGGAGCTCTAAACATATGCTACTGGCTTATAGTGTCTTGTAGATGAGCCCATCTTAACGGTAACAAAATGAGCTAAAAGCAAGTTTTCTAACTAATTCTATGATACTTAACTGAATTCACTGCTAAGAGCAAATCAGAAGAGGCAACATTTCCATAGCCAGTCTTGTGCATCAGATGTGGTCTAAGACGTTTGCCTAAGTACTTTAAGTAATCCTTTCTGAGAGTTGGGTGTGCATGTAATCTCAGCAATGGAGAGGCTGAGGCTGGAAGACAGCCTCAAGTTAGCAGCCCGCTTGGTCTATGTACTGAATTCAAGATCAGCCTGGAGCTGAAACTACATTGCAAGTTCCTGCCAGAGACAGACACACAGATAGACAGAAAGACAGACAGAGACAGACAGACAGACAGAGACAGACAGACAGACAGACAGGAAGGCAGGCAGACAGACAGAGGAACTAAGTAACTATTTCTCTGTAGTCCACCTATGAGAACAGGTTAGGGGTTCAAACTCAGGTGCAGCGGCATGAGCATGGGCTGCTGTCCCCTGAAACACCCTTCCCCCCAGAAGGACCATCCCTAGCTTCTGTACAAGCCTGCTGGGACCCGCTGCTTCCAAAATAGTTTTCACCTCAGAGCAACCCATCAAAGCGTCATAGTTAGAGTCAGACAGAAGCAGGAGGCTGCTGGCAGCCCGAGAGATCCCCTAAGGACCATGGCTGCCCCGCAGACAGACATGTCAGTATCTGTGTGCAAATGCTGCCCTTGGGGGAGCCCAGCTGCCTCTTGGCCCAGCAACTGAGAAACTCTGAGGGAATTTTCTGTTAACTTGCTACCCTAGCAGATGCCCAGTACAGAGCCAGGTTCTGAAGCACACCCCTTAAATTTCAACTGATTTTAGAGCTAGGAGCTAGCCTATGAGAAAAGCAAGAAAAAAGTTATGGAAAGAGCCAGTTGACACGAAGATAAGATCAATTAGGCCACGTGTTGACAAACCAACCACCGTAAGCAAGCTGTGAACATTTTCACAAATCCTTAAGAAAGACACTTGCTTAGAAGTACACACTGGTCACCAATCAAGTTATTCCTACTGCTACCTATGTGGGAATCCAAAGAGTTTTTATATGATAGCAGACATTTCTCATTGTGCACACTATCTTTGTGAGGGCACCATGGAAAAGGGTGATCAGCACAATCTAGTGTAAATAATTCGCAGCATTGGAGGTGGGTCGCAGATGGCCTGGGAAAGAGTGTGTGCATATGTCTGTGATCTATTATTTATTAAGCCATTGATACCAAATGGAGCGCTGGCATGTGGCACTGCAGAAAATGCTGCCAAGCCACGTGCCGCTGAGTGGTTTTTCTGTCTCCCCCAGCGAGCTTCTGAGGATCCTCTTCCTCCTGACGGCCATGCCAGTGTCGAGCATAGAGGCCAAGGATTAGTATACTGCATCCCCTTTACAGTCAACATTTCATCACAGGGCCAGAGTATCTCCAGTGATCGAGACCCTTTCTTTGAAAGGTCAATTTACAGATATCCCCGTTCCTGATCAAAATTGGACACAAGCCAGGGACGTTCCCATTTCCATGGAGAAAACTATGTCAAGTCCCGAGGTTCACTTGTACAATATTTGTCTATCGAATTTTCTGATGTACTAGAAATTTCATCTGCCAAGGATGCTATCACACTCAGAGCTTCTTTCTTTATGATGTTAATAAATGCAGCTATCCATCCATCTTTCTCAGACAAGGTAATTTAGTCTCTGCTATGGGGATGTATCAGACGTAGAACTTGTATCCATTCATCCTTTCATTCGATATGTATGGTTTCCACAAAACAGCAGGCACTTAAGATGCTGGCAAACAAGGAGGACTAGGACATAGATCCGTTCTTAAGGAGCTTGGAAACCAATGAACGAAGCTGTGAGGACGCACAACAGACATGGTGCACAGGGCTCCTGAGAACACGATGCCAGTGTGGTGAAGGGGCTGCAAGGGAAATGTGTAACCACAGTCTACCTATAGGTGGGAGGAAGCGCTCACAGCAGGTGGGCTGTGTGGGCTGACTGGCGCTGCGTGAGGAGGGCTGGGGGATTCTCAGGTACGCAAGAATGAAGAAGGCATTCCAAGCAGTGCAATCGGCGAGTGCAGAAGCCGGGCGCCGTGGACTTGACGCACTACCTTCAACTTCAGGGAAAACCCCACAGAGCATGCGTATGAGTGATGGAAGGGATGCAAGAGATATTCTTCCAAAAGCCCAGATGAAGACTCCAGAGGAGAGCCAGAGGGAGAAATGTTCCCTTGCCTCTGTGTACACGAATGATTCAGCTGGTCCTGCAGGCTATTTTCATTGAAAATTTTAGCTTTTATGCATTGCCTTTCTGGAGGCTGGAAAGATATCTCAGGTGTCTAAATGCCTGCCGGGCAAGCACAAGGACTCAGGCTCGATACCCAGTACAGCATGCAGCCCCCTCCCCCACCAGGCACAGTGGTGCTCACCGGGGAGACTGAGCCGGGAGGACCACTAAGAGTTCAAGTTGCTTAGTGAGCCCAGGTACCAAATAGATAAATAAAAGACTTAAAGAGAATTATCTTTTCTGTCCCCTTCTTTTAAAACTTACCACTTTTTTATTATACAGATTAATTTTCAAGAAAATAAAAAAATGATATTGATTATCCTTCTATGTGATGCTGAATATTTAAAAAACAATTATTACAATAAAAGGTTCACTGGAATTAATCCCGCTCAAAAGCCTCCCTCTTGGTGAGAACACACCAATTTTTCTTTTTCTTTTTCTTTTCTTTTCTTTTCTCTTCTCTTCTCTTCTTTTCTTTCTTTCTTTCTTTTCTTTTTTTTCTTTTTTTATTTTAGGAAGGGTCTGCAGGGTGTTCAAGGTCTCACTACTTGATCAGGCTCGTGGTGATCCACCTGTTTACAGCCTCCCACAAGCTGGGATTACTGGTTCGCACCATGACGCCCAGTCTCAACTGAGTTTCAGTGTGCCCCCGGGATGAAGCTGTCAAGGCAGGCTCCGGGATGGGACGCCAGCCTCTGAGCCTGCTTGCAGGCGCTTTAATACGCTGGACTGTTTGGGCGGCCCTTACACTAGTTTTGTTCTCACCCCTTTCTGAAGCCCTTCTGGAAAGTTCCTCATGAGCGTCTTTGGGAGGTGTCACCAGCAGTGACTGCTGCTGTCGAGTGCCTGCCGGCAGAATGGCAGCTCCCCACAACACTACCACGTCTTCACTCATCTCATTCAACAGGCCTGGCCAGAGTTAACTTCCGGCTCTTCCACAAAGTCAAAATGACTGTGAAAGACAAACTTTCTTGTATCAGTTAAGGGACCTGAAATAGCCAGGAAAGTGCAACTGGAGACATTCACAAAAGGGGACTTCCAGATCTTCTTTGCAACAATAATGGGAAGGGTATTTTTGCAACAAGGGGCAACATTCTGAGGGTAATTAACAGCAATATGTCTTTTGTTATAATAAATATTCTCCATACTTTTCAATCAGACCACATATCTCATTAACAAGGTTCTATCCATTAACCCTAAATTCCCAGCTCAGTGCAGACATATAGAATTCTCTCCGATATTTCCCAAGAATTGTACATTTGTGTAGAACTTTTGGTAAAAAAAAAGATTATGGTTTTCTGGTACTGCCGCAGGGCCCAGGGGCTCCCTCATATATAGAGTGGGTTTTAGTAAGGTACTTTACGTTGGATAAATCTAAGAGCACAAAAAATATCAACCTTGAAATATATAGGTTAGAAATAAAGAGTTTTAAAATCGTAGCTACACCACAATACCCTGAACTAGTTCTAAACTTTCAGCATTGGAAACAATAATTCTTCACCTGTTTGCCTACTTTTAAAGCTACTACGGCATTCTCTTTGGGATCATAAGAACTATATTTCCTGTGTTGGTTAAATCTGTTTCCTGAAATGCTTCTTTTATGGATGCAAGCAGATACAAGGTTTAAAAAATTCTAAGTCAATAATTTGCCATCACAGTGCCTTTATTCAGACTGCTACATGAATTCATTTAAAGGGAAGAAAAATAAAGCTTCATGGATTCATTAAAGCTATTCAGCACACTGTTATTATAGGATTACTCAAGAGCTGCCCTCGAACAGCTGCAAGCATTTGAAACACGCACCAATAGGCGCATGACGGCACGTGCACACCTGCGCGCGCACATGCCTTGTTTCTTCACACCTCTCACAGAAATGCATTCCGAGAGTGAGGATTTGGGGACTGGAGTTCAGTGGGAGGCCAAGTTATGGATAAAAGAATGACACTAATGAAGTAGTCTTCCCGTAAGCTTTACAATTTCTTTTTCTCAACGGAGAAAATTCTTAAAGAGGAGATTTCTACGCATCTGCAAATTAAAAAGGTGCAAGTGAACAATCAGTTTTGCTCAACCTCTCCAGGATCAGTTTCAGATAGGACTGGAAAGAAGATGCACAGACAGCTGGAGAAGTCAGCTTGTCTAGGCAGCAAGTGCAGGTGATGTAAAAGTACTTCAGAGGGTGCCATTCATGCAGGGCTGGGCAACGGGGCACAAAAAAGGGTCAAGGTAGACCAGATGGCCACTGCAAGGAACCTCCTTGTGGTTGTTGAGTTTTTATTCTAGAGTCAGCACCCGAAGAAGAAGTGTCACCACTTGGAAATTTACTTGAAAAAACAGATGGTTCAGATTCTGCATTACCGTCAAGCAGGAAGCCTGCAAAGGTAACGTGCATCGTGGTTGGCAGAGGGATCCGTAAGATTTCATTTTCTTTTTTTTTTTTTTTTTTTTTTTTGTCTTTTTGAGATAGGGTCTCGCTATGCAGTTGAGGCTAGTCCTGAGCTCACTTTTGTAGCCCAGGCTGGTCTCGAACTCGCACCAATCCTCCTGCCTCAGCCTCCCGAGTGCTAGGATTACAGGCGTGCGCCACCATGCCCAGCTAAGATGTCGTTTTCTAAAGGTTCTGCCTCTATATGACCAAACATAGGGATAATTTAATAATCATTATAACATTAATGTGTTTTCACATTTTTTTAATTTTAAGAGAATATATTGAAACATTTCATTTAGTAAATGATACTGATGGTTATAGTGAATTTAAATATTATCCACACGCACTAGACTTCACATGTAGCAAAAAAAGCATCTGCCCTACAGTTCTCCAGTAAAAACATGAAATTGCCACATAGAAAGGCAGACTTGAGGTAGCTCTAGATCTGATTATCAGTTTTCACAATCACAACTTAAATGTAGTAATATGTAGTCCCTTCAGGACTAGAAACATAACTAGTCCCTGAGACCAACACCATCAATCAGCATCACAAAGTGACAAAGGAGGACAAGATTTCTGGGGAAGCAGCTCAGCATGATTTCTTGAGTGAGGTCCTGACTTTAATCCTCAGCATCCCACTACCTTGAAAAGTAAACATAAGTGGTGACCTTCTTAGTAAGCTCACTATTGTTGGTAAGGTCTCCAGTCAATGAGCTCACTTAGTACCTACATATTGAGCTTTACAAGAAGAATAAGGAATAGACTGGAGGGCTGGGGAGATAGCTCGGCACTCTAAACATGTGTCTGGAAAGTACAAGGTTGTGAACTAGATCCCTGGCACCATAGGCCCTGCCGGCCCTGGGAACATCAGGCACACTGTATGTCGTGTTTCAGGTGTGGTCAGCACACACCTGTAATCCCAGCACTATGGAGGCTGAGACAGGAGGATCATTACAAGTCCAAACTGCATGGTGCTACCTTGTAATGAGAGGATGAAAATAAAATACAAAAAAGTGCAGATTGGGTTCCTCATAAGTTTATCTGAGTATACTAGAATATAAACCCCACAAATTAATTTAGAACTCAAAGAAAGAAAAATAAGATGGATATAATTCATTGAAATGTGTTAGATGTGAAGGAGTTGAGAAGTCCACCTGTGTAAAGTATCCCATGATTTAAAAAACAACTTATTTAAGAAATTATAAAATTAATAATAAATACAAGTTTAATACATTGTCTATGCTGAAGAAATATCAAATCCTAATTAAAAGCACTTGGTAAATGTCAGTTGTAAATAATGAAGTGACAATTTAGTGAGGACTCTTACATTTTACATAGCAGTGAGCTATGACATTCAAATAGCATTGGGGAAAACAGGTCACTTTCAAAAGAATAAAATTCAAATTACTCTTAGATGGATGCTTTCTAATGCTAATAAGGAAATAATGAAGAAAAGAAAACAGTGAAACATTTAGTTCAAGACTGATTTATCCATCTTTGATTCTGCTCAGGTAAAAAAGCTATAGAAAGACGTTTAAGTAATTTACATATTCAAAAAACATAGGCCCTCCTGCGCTTTTGCTGCGCACTGCGTGATGCTGCGCTCCAACTCCTAAGGTGATGTCTAGAAACGAAAGCAGAGCAGAGCAAGAATGAACAGCTATGGTTACTCACGCACGGACACGTGACTTCTAACTACTCTTTCACACTGTATGTCAAGGATAAACAATGAGGTGAAAGGTTTAGAAGTATTAAGGGTGACCACCATTTAAAAATCCCACACATAGCAGTTCCAAATCAGCAAAGTGAAAAGTTTGGGCTAGAAAAACAGGGAGACATTAAAAAGGCATCAGAAGGTACAGGGTAATCAGCCCAGGCATCTCAGGGGTCATATGATTCAGGAGTAGATTAAGCTGCTTAATGAAAGGCAAACACTGCCAGGCTCAGGGGAACAAACACACAGTTGATGTGTATGCAGTCTGGATGTTGGGGAGACACGGGGTGCCATTGTCACGCACAGTTCACAAGGCCAGTGCTGGGGGCTGGTGCATTCCGACCACAGCCGTTTCATTTCTCCTCTCTAACCCCCCTGGCAGGTGACACGCAGTCTGTCCACCTCTTGGTCTAGCTCTTTCCAGGATTTTCTTGTGACGACCTTCCCAAGCAGGTCATGGTAAGGGCTGCCAACCTGGCTGGAGACTGAGGGCTTTGGAGGACGCTGCCTCACCTTCTCCTGCGTCTTTTCCTCACCCCACACTCACGGTCAATTCCTAGGCCTCTCGGGTTTCTAAAGATCTCCTACCCTCAGGCTTGTGGAGAGCTCACTACCTGTCTTTGTTAGACCTTAGTTCCTCCGGGATGGAGACCTTCCGTCTTTGCTTCTGCACAGCCTTCTCACCGCTCGGGCAGCTCTGTCACTCGCAGCATCACCTGTTAGAAACCCCAAAGTACAGCTGGGCGTGGTGGCTCACGCCTGTAATCCCAGCACTTGGGAGGCTGAGGCAGAAGGATTAGTGTGAGTTCGAGACCAGCCTGGGCTACGAAAGTGAGCCCATGGCCAGCCTGAGCTGTGTAGCGAGACCATGCCTCAAAAAGACAAAAAAAAAAAAAAAAAAAAAAAAAAAAAAAAAAAAAAAAAAAAAAAAAAAAAAAAAAAAAAAAAAAAAAAAAAAAAAAAAAAAAAAAAAAAAAAAAAAAAAAAAAAAAAAAAAAAATCAGAAACCCCAACCCAAACTGTAGACACTGAAATGTCACTTTGTTTCCTCTCTTCTATAAGCTTAGGAAAATGCAGGGAGACTAGAGATTATATTTTTCCACCAATATCAGTTAGGCTAACCCCTATTCCCATACTCTCCTGCTGTTCTTTATAACAGACACTGTCTCAGTCCATTCGGTACGAAAACAATACTGTTTCTCTGAGAAATACCTAAAATAAAATTAGTCAAAGGATTTGAAACAAAAGGACAACCAAATACTTACCAGGGAACAGCAAACCCAAGAACCTAAAAGATACAAATTTAAATAATTATAATAATAAATACCAGCCTAAAATGGAATTAAAGAAAAAAACAGCGTTTCATCAGGAAATCAGCATTGTAACATGGATGGAGTCAGTGGCAGAGCGCTTTAACATCATCACCGGGGCCTGGGTCCAACCCTCAGGACCACACACACGGAAAAAAATGTGAATGCTGAAAGCTCACCATAAATATGAGTTAAATAGTTGAAACTCACAAAATACTCTTTCTTCTCAAAATCCAGAGTTTGCTGCAAAACCTGTTCCCTAAATGGAACGTCAGCCCCTCTCTTCTCGCATTTTTGCCAAACCTGCCCAGCTGCACCCACGGTGATCCTATATCTCTGCCCTGCTGCCCCTGGCTCTGCTTTGTCCTTCCTGCTCCAACTACCTAATTTTCCTATTTCTTAGTCCCAACCCTTCTCCTCACAGCCTGCTCCTAAAATCTCAAAAAGCAGACAGTGGTTAGGTGACCATAAAAGCGACGGAAAGAGAGATAACAGAAAAGATGGGACAGTGTTACGGTTTATGTCTAGTTGTCCCCCCAAAGCCTCATGCAGTCATAGGGCAGGGACTTCTATAGATTGAGACTTGACTCTTCAGTCACTGGGATTGTGTGATTTAGTACTGATCTAGAGTTTGAGACTTGATCCATGATCCCCGGGATTATGTGTTTTAACTCTGATGGGATTATCGGTCTGAGTACAGCTGGGACTATGGGTGTGGTCTAGGGTGGATATCCTAAGGCAGAGAACCTGGTTGGAATATAAAGAGCGACAGAGAGACAGACTCAAGCTGTTCCTATTGCTCTCTGCTCCCCTGGTTGGTCTGTTGCCTCTGTCGCGATCGTTGCTGTTCCACCACCATGAACTGGATGCGCTCTGCCCAGTTCCACTCAGCCTTGGGCAAGCCACACATGGACTGAAACCTCCAGTAACTGCGAGCTAATAAACCTTTCCTTCCTTCATTTTTTTTTTTAATTTTTATTTATTTATTTATTTATTTTTCTTGTTTCAGAACTTTTGTTAGTTTATTTATTTTTATGGCCGGCTCAGCCCACCCCAAGGGCAGGGCTGGCGCAGCATGTGGTGCCGGGGATTGAACCATGGTCCCTGAAGCCGCCCAAGCTTTCCCAAGCAGGCGCTTTAGGCCACTGAGCCATCCCGCCGGGCCCTCCTTCCTTCATTTTGAGTGTCGGATATTTGTCTCAGCAACGAGTAAAGAGTAACTAAGACCGACGGCATCTACAAAGTCCGCAGCGATGGTTCTCAGACCTCTTCCTCAGCTCTTGGCCGGGTTTCCTGTGTTTCGTCTTCATTGATAGATAAGGTTGAGGTCGCCTTTCCGCTGTGCAGGCCACCTGCCCTTCTTTGTTTAAGGTAACCATGAACCTGGCTGGGTCCAATGGAAGGTGATTTATCAAATTATCAACATCACATTATGAAAGAGAAAAAGGATGACTGTTAAGAAGGTAAAAGTTATAGAAATCTGTTTGGGAAACTTTCGCACTGTGCTCCAATCCGTTAAGAGAGAATTCCCCGGGGTTTCCTGTTAAGCCCGCAGGGTCTCTTTCTCAGAGTTGCGCAATTGCCTTTGTTTGTTTCCGTCTTACACTTAAGCTCTCGGGCTAAACTTCTCCTCAGCGTTCCTCTGCCCACCACTTGGCAGAACGAAAGCACTTGGCGGCCACTTTCACAGGTTGTCCCAAGGAGAAGGGAGGCGCCCCAGCACACACACGCGGCGGGGTGGCTAAGGAGCTGGCAAAACAAATCCTTTCACCTCCAAATAGCTGAAGCGAAGCTCAAACGTAACACACAGAAAGCAAAAGCTCCCCATACCAAAACCATGAGTCTCCCCAGAATCTAAACAAACCCACCTTCCTTCGCTCACCAGGGACTAAAACCCAGGGCAGAACAGTGCACGCTGCATGCACCCTGAGGAATTGTAGCCTCAGCGAACGTGCGTCATGGGCTCTTTCTGGATTGTTAAAACATATGTTGCAGATGATTAAGAATGTCCTAATCCTAATAAACGCAAAGCAAGCAAAATGTTGAATGAGAAAAAATCCTTATCTCCTAGTTCTGGATGTGTTGGTTTTAACGGCTGAATCCGAATGCTCAGGAAATTCACTTCAAACTGCCACCACAATGCAGTAAGAATCAAGGCACGGGGGAGCTTGTGTAGCCTCCACCGCTGAGGCTGAGTGACCTCTGGGAGTCAGTGCCCCTCCGCTGTATCTGTTTCCTCTAGAGAAAAAGAAAGGGGGAGATCAGAGACCCAGGCCTGGGCACCTTACGACTCAGCAGATCAAAGCCTCTCAGAAGCTGACTAGACACTACAGGCTCGCTGTGAGGAATCTCTATGTCAATCCCACAGCGCAGCAAGCCTCCTAATTCACTCCAAACTCCAAATATCCCCTGTCCCGGGCTCAGAGGCCCCCAGCTCAGAGCGGACCGCTCTGTCTCGCAGACACTTGCCCAACATGAAGTCCTCCCCGGGCCCTCCCTGGAAATGAAATCTGTGGGATGTGAACCAAAACAACAAAAGCAAAACAGACAGAAAGCAGAGCAGCAAAACCAGCCAAGGAGCAAATTAAAGGGGGCTCTACTGAAACTCACAGGTGCTCCCCCACTTCTATCTCAGTTGTGACCAGAAAGGTTTCTCTACCCTCAAATTCTGGTTAGCGCTTCCATTCCGACAGCACCAATCAGAGGTAGCTGAGACGTGAGAGTCCAGATTTCTGCTACAGACAAGTTTTGGGGAGCTGGCTTGGACCCCCAAGGAGAGAAGACAGGCCCCCGCCAACTTAGAGAGTCCCGGACACCTTTGCAGGCAGTGAGCAATTACACTTGAGGAACAAGACATCCAAGGATATTGATTGGGCCCTTTTCTGTGATCTCTCTGTGATCTCTCTCGATGAATGAATATGGCCTCCTTTATCCTCTTTGAGAATGCAGCTGTGGAGAGAGAGTACACAGGCACGTCCTGTCTTAGCAAAACCTCTCCTCTCTCCTCAGCAGACTCTCCGGCCCCGCCCCATAATGGCACTTCCGGTGGGAAGCCTGGTCCTAGCTCCTAAGCTCCTTGGAGAAGAAAGTTGAAGGATTCTATTTTAACTCTTATGTTACTTAATGTCACCCCAAAGTTGGAAGAGTTCCAAAAGCACACCCCTTAAAAGAGCAACCTTGTTCCTAAACAGCATGCATTTAACAAGCGACCGTTTACCTTGGCCACTACGTGAAACCCTCCTCCCAAAGTCGCATGCCTGTGGTCGCTTCTATCTGAGCGTCTTACTTACGCATGGCCTGACTGAGGTATTTGGCAGGATACCTCCCAAATCACTATGTATTAAAGTGAGACTAACTATACGAAGTTAGATATTTCAAGCTGAAAAGAGTGCTTTAACATGCGTCTACCCAAGGTGAAAGATTTTTAAGACAAGGTCAAAATTATCTACAGGTGTGATGAAAACTATAGATTCCCACACTGGGAAGTCTAGTAAATGAATAAATTCATCCTTGTTCCTGAGAAAGTTTCCTTTGTACTCCAAAATGGTTTTTTTTTTTTTTTTTTTTTAATTTTTTAAGGATCACTCCTTCATGACTTTTCTGTAGGAAGAAACAGTGTGGGGGTGTTGCCTATGACAAGTTAAAAGACCTTTGCCTCCTGCATTCACTGATCATTCCATGGATGCCAAGGCTGACTGAATTTCTTCAGGTAGAAGGCTATTTTTTAAGAAACAAGGTCATTATGACCCACCTTGAGACCAAAATATCCCACCTGAGAAGTATTCAACCAGAATTCAGACTTTTGAAATTAAAAAAAAAAAAAAGAAACATCTAGTTTCAGAACTTAGAGTTCACTGTTCTTCATATAATATTCACACATGCCTAAGCAGTGTAAAAATAGTTATTAAAATGGGGGGACCACCCACTTAGGACCTCCCTCCTTTCTCTCTCTCTCTCTCTCTCTCTCTCTCTCTCTCTCTCTCTCTCTCTCTCTTTCTCTCTCTCAAGCTTTCTTTCCCCTAATAAATATGTTCTGCTCACAAAAACAAACAAACAAACAAAAATAAAACCCCAGAAATTCTGTGCCTCCTCATCTGATATTCTAAATCCAACTTGTTGGTCAATGTGGTTGTCGGAGTCAATACAGCAAGAGAAAAGAGATTACTAAAGAAAACAGCCCTTAATTTTTTTAGAAGGTACTACCTGACGTGGATCATTCTTAATAATGTTTTCTACCATTACACAGGGCCAGGAATGGACCAGTGTAACATACAAGATAGAAAGCGAGTATAGAAGGGAAAGCATCTGTAACATGTTTTTAAAAATATAAACCTAAAAGTGCAGGAATGCCATTTGGTCAGTATCACTGTGGCTCTTCATCGTTTCCTATCTATTGTTGCTTTTCTTCCAAACCTTTCTCTGATCAGAACTTCATCAGTTTCCCATTTAAAACTTATAAAGAAAAATCATCAAAGTTAACCAATAAAGACAAGGACATCAATTATGGAGAGTGCAGAGGGAGTGGTTTGCAGATACAAAGCAAAACACTTCAGGCCTCCCTGTGTGATTCAAGCACCACAGGAACAGTAGCCCTGGGAGATGTACCAGGAAGGCCTCTTCTTGGTTCCTGGCCTGGACAACGAACCAAGATCTTGTGATCCCTGAGGCTGAGGTTGGCGCACGGCATGTGGTGCGGGAGACCCAACCTCGATCCCCTGCATCTGTACATTTCTGTTTCTTGCTTTTCCTCTTGAGGACAACTCCATATACAGTTAGCCGTCCCCTCCCGCAGCCTGATACCCTTTGCTTTCTGCCTTATTTCACATTAGGTATTACACTCCTGAATTACCTCAGTCACATTTTTTTTTATGACTAGATAACATCTCTAGTTATCAAGAGCAGTTCCTAATGATAATGATAATGAAACATAATAGAAAATTAGCCTAGATTCTTCCCAGGTCTCTTAACTCTCCATGGTCATTCTGATGATCTGTAGAGGTCTATAGCGCATGTTTTTCTGAGTAAGTGTCATCCCACTCACCCTGTACTTACTCATGTTCCCAATTGCAAAAGCAACGCCATGCCTATTCTTCCCTAAAGAGTTCAGTAACACACTTTGCACAATACTGGTATTTTTCATGCTGAAAGACATGTTTCAAAAACACAATTAGGGGAGATTTTTCTTTGAAAATATAATCACTCAGTTTTGAAAATATTGAGCATATGAGAAAAACAGGGACTAGAGCCTGGATGTGAGTTTACCTCTTGAATTGTAATAGCCATGGAATGGCAGGAAGGGTAGACACTGCTTGCAGTGACCGCAGTACAGCTCCGTGCTAGGATTATCTGCTCCAAGCCCTTGCAAGTATAACAAATATCACTGCTACTTGGAGTAGAAACAGGTCACAGGTGATCTAAACCTCCTGATGGAAAATTCTTATGACTCAAAAGCCCATATAAAAGTTGCACAAGTACACAGGTAAGTTTTATGTTCTACCTGTTCTGTTTTCTCTTGCTTTGTTCTGTTCTTTGGTGCTACCAGGGATCAGACTCAGGACCTTGTGCTTGCCAGGCAAGCCCTTATTCCACTGAGCTATCTCCTCAGCCCTCTCCCTGTTTTTAAGCCTGCAGACAGAGCAGGACATACCCACACCCCAAAGCCAATTATCCAGGGTTCTCTGTGCTCCTAGCTGTCTAGTGAGCACACGGACAGAGAGGAGAGCCCAGGATGGCAAGTGCTTTCTTGAGAGGCTTCCAAAAACTAGCACATAAAGCGGTGACCACCTTCTAGGGAATACAAAAATGTCTTTACACAGGAAATAATCTCATTTTCACACTTAAAGCTAAAAATTGGTTGCATATTCCGTGAATTCAATGATTTCCTTCAATTAGTATTTATTATCTTCCATAAATAAACCATGGAGGAATTTCAGGAGTGAAGAGCCCACTTCCTTGTAATAATCACTGCTGAGCACCGGTGGCACACCAGGCTTTGTTTGGGTGCTCACATGTTTGGTGGTAAAAGAGAGAGGCAATGTTATGCCTACACGAAGTGTACTCCAGTAAGGGAAGCAGATGGTACGCAAAAGGGGAAGAGCAATGCGGAGGTGGGAAGCAAGAAACTGGGTTAAGAGGTGCGCGGAAGGTAGAGCAATTACAGGTGCTGGGAGGGGCCATCTCAGGTGAAGCTGGGCACAGGAGGACTTGCAGAAAGAGAGGAGGGAGTAGAGAGGCTCCTTCTCCTTACTCGTGTAGGCCATTTGCTTCCTATAAATAAGCAGGTCAGGAAAACCACACTGAGCTCTCTGCCGGCAGACGAGGAGTCGGTGTGTCACTACAGTTACTGGGAAACTTCTATGGGCAGCAGGCTTCATGAGGGCTGGAACTAGCTTCCCGGCTTTCTGTGACTTCCCAGCACCTGCCTGTAATGGGAGTGTGCATGCCTAGGATGTGGGTCTTTGCGACCCTGAGTGTTCAGTAGCAAGACACATCTAGCTACGAGTGGAGTAGTGGCCTGGCAGGGCCATGGTCTGTCCACTGAGGATGTCACAGAGCTGACACAGATCAGCTGTCAGTGGGTCACTAGACACTGGTTGGGTACTCTTGGAGCAGAGTTTCCACTGGTCGCAGGACTTGTGATGTGACAGGGAAAAAGCAACTGGAAAAGGAAGTGAACAGACTCGGTGAGTTATCGGCCCTTGACAGGGCGAAGCCAAGGAGACCTCCCCTCATCCCCAGGCTTGGCTTCTCTGGGAGAGCAGTGTTGATGCCACACTGGAGAAGATGTTGGATGAAAGAGTTCCCCTTCCCACAGACCTAGCATCAGAAAGAAAATAACGCCCTCCAGAAAAGAGGGGCTTTGCCTGACTGATTCAGAGTGGGGTAAGAGTCCCAGGAAGCACACGGGGCCATGGAAACCTTTCTCTTCAAAAAGGGATCTAATATTTTTTTAAAAAACACTTGCAATGCTTTCCATCAAACATTTCAGATGAGCTTCTGTTGGATGAGTCTAAATTTTCAGTGGAAATTGATAGAGAAACAGGGTTCACATGATAGAACAAAACCAAGGAATTTTTATAGGAAAAAAAAAAAAACATAAAATACTATCCATTGTAAACTGTCTAAGAGAAAGAATCTCACCTAGAATATGTATAAGTGATCTAAATCCCAGAACCAAGATTGTTCATATACACTCACTTCTCATAGTCTCTCCAGTGGGGAAAGCATCCAAACAAACAACAAAAACGAAATAAAATAACTTTGTGATCAAGGGTGGTTAAGGTTTTGTGTTGCAAAGGCCAGGGTTCTGTATCTGGACTTCACAAATGATGTGCTACATGATCTTGGGATCTTACTTTGCCTTTTATTGGCATAGATTTCCCCTTGATAAGATCAGTACCATAACACCCATTATATAGTTAACCCAAAATAACATGTCTAGGACACTTGGCGTGTACTTGGCACACCGGAGCATCTGCATAGATGGTTCCTTCTATGGGTACAAGTCCTTTTCTAAATTCTGAAAAGAGCCCATTTTTCCAAAAACAAAAGGAAAAGTGGAATTTCTCAATCAAAACTGGAAGTTCTCAGAGAGTTGTTTGCGGTGCTTCCAGCCTTTAAGATCATTCCAGATATTCTGAGAGCAGATTATATTTCCATAATAATCCCATGGTACCACTTGATTTCATTTTTCACTGTGTTGCCTTTTGCACCGATGTTGTAACAGCGATTGTAGACCAGGCTGTTGTTTCGGGTCATGATGCAGACGCTGGCTCCCTGGCATCATGTATTCCTCCACTTGGGAACACCCTGACCTTTTTTTTTTTTTTTAAATAAAAGCCTGTTGGCTTAGCTTAAGTCATAATAAGTCATAACAAATAAATGAAACTTGCCTCTAAGGCCCTACTACTGAGCATGCGTCTTTTTAATAATCCATGTGAGAAGCAGTGTGCACAAGGTACTCCTGCCACACGTAGAAATACAATGGTGGTCTCCAGAAAAAGCAAATCCACATCTATCCTTGTGGTTCATGATTTTATCTGCAAGGACGACAAGTGTTGTCATGCCTATGTGGACTCCAGCACTTCACATTTGTTCTGTCAAAAGAAGGAACAAAGTGAGCAAAACAGGCCTGTTAGTTCAGAAAAACAACTCATCCTGCTTGCTTCAACTGATCAAATATGATTTCCAAGTGAAAAATGGAATCAGAAAACTGAATTCACCGTGAACCTGAGAACACCCCAAAACACAGAGATCTGTGTTGATGAAATCTGTGTTGATGAATAATGATCTGTGATGAGAATATTGATGAAGAGAATAATAAATGTGAGTTTTGACCTTCTGAGTGAAATATGCCAGCACTTGAGAAGTGTGTCAGGCTCAGTGACCTGATATTTTCTAAGTAACCAATGAATGATGATACAAAAAGTTATAGACAGCCAGTACATGTATTTAGGGTGCAAGATGCCCCATGGATTTTAACATAAGAGTATGCAAAGCCTAATGATAGAAGTTTGGATATCATGTTGTCAGTGAACTTTAAGAAATTATCATATGTCAGGTTTCAGTCCTGTATTGGGAAAGGATAGCCACAGTTATTGGAAGTACTACTAAATTACACTTATCTTTTAGGACCAAAAAGCTGTGGGAAGTCTAAATTATTCTATATACTTCAATGAAAGCAGAATTTGGCATCATGTGGAGTGCAGAGGCTGAATGCGCATACTCAGGTAATTTCCAGTGAAATCTGACAGTAGATAGGTACAAATTTACATAATGTCATATTTCTAATCGATTTACTTTTATTTGAGAAAATATTGTTATTATATAATAGAAGTCACCCACATGACAAAAAGGGATTGGAGCCCTCAATAAGACTTGAGTTCAAGAAATTTTTGTCAACAAAATTTGGGATCCACTCACCTAGAATAATGGAGAGTGTACCGTTAATCTCTAGTTTGCCAAGGTCATCAAGTTCTTTAATTACGCGGCTTGTGACATTGTCAGTTGTGCTGATAACCCACTACTAACGTAGACTATCGAACTATATATACAGCTACTTTCTCTTAGTTCAATGAGAAGAAAGATTTGTAGTAATAGTGTTTAGAAAAGGTGTCATGGTCTGCATCTTGCACTCGGAACAGCTACTATGCAGACAACAGTACGCATTGCACTGATTGTCGTAACTGTCCTACTGACCTGTTTGAAACTGCCTCCCTGTTATTTCTTTCTCATTAAAACTGAAAACGTTAAAAAATGAACAAAAAGAAAAATGGAAAAATCATTCACTTCATGTATAAAAAATAATGAGCTATCTGAAGCTATATCGGGAGATCAACATGCAAACATGCGTCGCCAGGAATAAATGTGCAAACAAAATCCCATCACTACAGCTATAAAGAAAAATGCTACAATAATTAGTTTTGTCCTTAGAAAGGAGTCAGAGAGCATTTATGATATAATGCATTGAATCATGATGATAATTAGTAACGAAAGATTTATATAAAACATTGACTTACTGTAGTCATTTTTTAGTATTAAACACACGGTCTCAATTATCCTTCACCTCAATTTCTTAATTACATTAGTAATTATTCCACTACCATTACTGTCTTTATGTCATTGAATGGAAAATAAAGAGTAGATAAGGTCACACATCTAGGAAGGGATGCGATCAGTCCATGTGTAGTGTGTTTTGAAGTCCACACTCTGCCTTGGCCAGTGAAAGCATAGACAGGCCACGCTTGCACTCCTGGTGGTTTTTTCAGGAGATCCCTATTGGTGTAAAGTGTGATAGGAAGATACAGCATGGATACAGATTGTAGAAATGCATTGCACATTACCTTGAACGCGTGGAAAAGACACATGGCCTTGAATCTCCCTGAACACGGACCCCGTCACTGCTGCCCAACTCATCCCATCGTTCCTGTCGTTTCCTGAAGCAGTTCTCCAAGTCCTCTTTCATGACCGTCTTCGTCGTGCTGATGTGGCTGCTGTGGTGTTCTGAACTGGTCCAGCATGTATGTCTTACAGACATCCTGACTTGGGGAAAGAGCTGGAAGCCACACAGTGCTGGCCTGGGTGAAAAGGTAAGTGAGTGCCACTCTAAATGTCTCATGAGCCAGCCTTGCCCTGGGATGGCACTGAACAGCCCGCCCACCATGGTACGGATCGCACCTCGTAAACATACTCACGAAAGGCGACTTTCAGGGAACTGCTTCAGAAAGTGGCCAAAAGGGTGGCATTCATGCCCTGGGGGCAGGGGGCACAGTGTGTAAGGGGGCTTCATGGCAATATGTCATCTCTTGCAATATTTTTTTGAAGCATAAACGCGCACCGCATGTTTCGAGCATGCTTCCTGTTTTGTGTGATGCTCTCATAGACACCGCTCTGAGTAGCGCAGCAGCAATAAGCAGCAATGTTCCCATTCCCACGGTGTGTAGTGGGTACTTGAGCCAACCGGCCACGGTCAGGACCAACCTAGCGGACGAGGACTGAAGCATCCACTGGGAGTGCTTGGACGGCTATGGCAGCAGAATCCCGGGCTCAGTATGGGAGCCTTGTCCATGCTCCAGTGCGTGTTTCCTCCTTTTCTTCCCAGCTCCGTGACCTGAGAAGCACTGCTCCTTGCGCTCCTTCTGCCATGATGTTCCTTGTGCAGAGTCAGTTGGGAATGGACTGAGCCCCAGAAACCACTGCCCCTCCTTCTTTTAATTACAGATGTCACCTTTTGTGCCCTTCGCAGTGACAGGAAAACTGACAAATACAGAAGATGTCACTTGTGAATGGAACATGGCTTTGTCCTGTGTTTCTTTCACTCCAAACTCAAGGAGTTGGGAACTGTCTATATGCAGCATTGTCAATCTTATAACAAAGGTATAAGAAAGCACAGTGAATGAGATTGAGCTACTAAAATTTCTTGGAAGTTTTCCGATGTTATTTCATTGGGCAAATTAAGTTATAAGGCTGATTTTAGTTCAACAGTGTGATGTGTCAATAAAATGTACAGCATACTATAAGAATGACAAAAAGCAAGTAGGAGAAATCAAGTTGAACCTAGTTAAAATAACTACCAGTAATGGAAACTAGTGTATTAGTTCTTTTCATTTACTTGTTTGGGTTTTAAAGTTTGCGTTGCACGTTTAGCACTTTAACCAATACCTCTGTTACATGTATCTCCATCAATAATCAAACATTTGGTAATTAGTATATTTAGAGATTAAAGGAAAACTTTAGGAGGTGAAAATAGTGGCTTTAAAATTACTATCAGGAATTTCAAAAATGAACCTTAGATGACTATATCAAACCCACTCAATATAAACAAGTTGCAAGATATTTCTGAGATGTACTCTAGGCTTGCCAATCCAAACATTTGAATATAAATGATTTCTTGTTGCCCTGTACAACCACAGAGAAAGACATTTATATCTCTATAACAGTATTATTAGATCTTTGATGAGTAATAGCGTATTCACATTTATAATTACAGTTCCTCAAGAAACAGTGAACTCGGACAGAGGATTTGGCTCAGTAGCATAGCACCTCATGGCAGGCACAAGAACCTGAGCTCAGTTCTCAGTGTAGCAACCGAAAGTGGAAGGAGGAACTCAGAAGACGCAGCGGGTAATGTGCCCATTAGCTTGCTAATGTCGGTGAAAATGTCGCAGGTATCTGTAGGACAGAATCTTGGTGGGTGAGTGGTGTTATTATTCCCTGGAAAAGAACATAAATGTCTATGAATAAGTTGACAGAAGTAACGTCTGAAAATGTCCTGCTTTCTTATGTCCAATTGCACAATTTATTCTACCTCCTATAGAATCAAAGCATAATGTTACTTAATTTTAAAAGAAAACCTGATCAAAGGCTAAGCTGGTATGTATTATCTCCTGTAGGTAACAACCTCTAAACATCAGACAGCCAATGATTTTTAGTTGCAGCTCAGGAGCTATTTAAGTGCAAATCATTAGCATAGGCTGTGTATGAATGAAAAGGGAAAGTGAGTTTTGAAGATCCAAATGCCCACTGGATTCTAAATAGGCTCTGGAACTACATTTCCCCCCACGTTGTCACATTGCGTGGTCTGGGCTACCACAGTGCCTGTGACATGACCTTACCTTCCTCTCTGACAGACTATGGAAGGGCAGGGGAATGTTGCTATGTGTGGATGAGTGTCCAACAGCTTAGATTTTAGTAGCTTAGACTGGAACTTTAGCATCTTAGATTTATGCATCGTGGAGGAAATCGACTTCACGCTGATATTATTTCTGCCTTACAACTTGTACTGGGACAGCATTTGTTCATTGACAGCGCGCCTATAGCTTGCACCTTCATCCACCAGGCTCCCATGGGAAAGCACCACGGCCTAAAGGCTTTCAGCAGCAGAAGCTTGTTTTCCCTCACTTCCTGAACCCGGGCAGTCTGAGAACAAGGCACCAGCAAGGGGGGTCTCAGCGCCCATCTTCTCTTGGCTGCAGGCACCGCCTACTCTCCAAGCACTGGCCCTGGGGTCTGAGCAGGGGTGGAAAGGCGAGCGGGGTGGAAGGTCTCATCCTCGGAGACCTTCAGTGGCGACTTCACGTTGCCACATGTGCACAGGGCCCACACACGCCAGGACGACCCGTGAGCCCTGTTCCTAGAAGCCTCAGCACAACCCCACGTGAGCTTGGAGCAGTTTGCTCCACAACAGCTACTCCGCAGGTTCTACTGCCAGCAACAGCTCTGCATGTTGTTCCCAAGAACATAACGCTTCAAAAAGCTCAGATTTGGTTTGATTCATTGCCTTGCTCTTTTATTAAAGAATACAAACTTAGCCAGTCATGGTGGTGCATGCCTGTAATCCCAGCACTCGGGAGGCTGAGGCAGGAGGATCAATGTGAGTTCGAGGCCAGCCTGGGCTACAAAAGTGAGGTCAAGGCCAGCCTGAACTGCATAGCGAGACCCTGTCTCAAAAAGATGATAGATAGATAGATAGATAGATAGATAGATAGATAGATAGATAGAATACAAACTTTATAGTTTCACCAGGCTGCACCCTGCAATTACTATTGTTACCAGGGATGCAAGATCACCACATATTTGAATACTAAGACAATGAGCAGTGCTCCATGATGCTGGCCTCGCAATGCATTCAGCACTGCAAATGGTTCGATTTCTGATCTCAGGGTGGAAATTCCTGATGAAACCTTTCAGCCCTCCACACTCACAGCTGCCACGAGCAAAGTCAGGTTCATGGTGGGAGCGCTGTGCACCCTTCATTAGAAAATGGGTTCTGTTGTGAACTCGCTTCAAAATTGGCAAACACGCAATAAAAAATGCTAAATGGGTGTGTAATGAAACCACATCTGCCAAACAAAAGAGAAAGGCCAAGTCTGAGAAAGAAATTAGCAAGGAAACATTACTTTAAAAAGTTACTTTATAATTAGACTGTGCTGCAAATGAGGTCTATCTTTCTGAATGTGCTGTTTGCCCGCGCGCCCATAATCGTCAAACCGCAGGCACTGCAGGCAGGGCCAGAGCTAGCTTGCATGAGCAACGGGAAATAACACAGGCGAGGATCAGCGGAGGGAAGGCGAGGGAGACAGGCGCAGCCCACTGTCAGCAAGTTCAAGAAACATGGCATTTGGACCAGGTGATTAAGGACAATCGCCATGCCAAGGAGGTTGTGTGAGTCTTGCCCAACGGGAAGAGAGGCAATTGTGAAAGGACTCGATTTGGTTGGAGACATCTGGTGAGGACACTCTCGGCTGCTGTCTCACTGATGCCATTCTTCATATGCAAACCCACCTTGGTAATGAGCAGGCTCTGGGCCCTAAATGAACTGGTGGGTAAATGAGGAGCTGGGTAGAGTGTGGACCTCACAATATTCAGGACAGAGAAGTGGGCCCTCACTTCTAGAAGGTTCCCCACTCCGGCCCCAGGGTGGCTCAGTCACCTTCCTTTGTCACCATCTCATGCGCAGTCCTCTTCACTTCCTTCCGTGTGCCTTCAGGGCCCTCCTGCCCACCCGAAGCGTAAGGCAAAACCGAGTCGCTGAACTGCTCCACTATGCCTCTAGACCCAGAAGCTATCACAGACTTGGCATCTGCAACGTATAACGAGCCAATCAATCAATCGATCGATCAACCAAATGAATGCCACGTTAATGCTAAGAGATATTTTGTAGACATGGGCCCATCATGCGCTTCATACTTCCCTCCAGATAAAGTGGTTCCTTCAGGTCCACTTTAGCTAGTTCTATGAACACCTGGGTTTCGAAGGAAAGATTTCTTTAAAACAATGACAAAGATGATTAGAATACTTTTGTAAACGAGGAAGTATAACGTCTTCCCTCAACATTATATTCATTGTAGAAAAAAATTTCTTTCTAACTTCTAAATCAATATTTTTTATTGTTTTATTTTACTTTATTTTTATTTTAGTGATGTGCAGAGTCTCACTACTAGGTCGGACTCAGTGATCCGCCCGTCTACACCTCCCAAGAGCTAGGATTACAGGTGTGTGCCACCACGCCCAGTCTCAGTTACTATCTCAGGGCGCCCCCCCCCGGGTGGGGGCGGGGCCGGCACAGCAGGCCTGAGTCCCCCTTTAATCTGCTGAGCTATTTGACCAGTCCTCTAAATCAGTATTTGGTGACTGGTTATTATTTATCTCCCTCTTCAGTCTGAGGAGGAGAATTCAGGATTTCATACAGATCCTCCTAAGAGAAGCTTAGGACAGGCCTCGCAGGGGTCGCTTTTACCAACTTTATTAATTAGCTACTTTGGATAGTATCGTTGTTTATGAAAAGGGAGGAAGAACAAAGGAAACAAGAAAGCAACAAGGACAGAAGAAAGTGGGAAAGAGGGAAGGAAGAGAAGGAGAGAGGATGGGGGAGGGAAGAGGAGAGGGACGCGCAGAACGCCCCCTTGCGGCGGTAGAGCACGTATCCCTGACTGTCTCCCCGCTGTTAGGCAGGTGTCACACCTGAGCAGCCTGAGCGAGCCCAGGACTCTGACCACATGTTATGACGCCATAGTAACGTGAAGGGATGGGAACTTCAGTGAGGCGTGCCATTATCATCCTGTACATATGAGGTGCAGACCCAAGCAACTGCACTGTGGGAGCACAGGGATAGGCTGAGATCAGGCGCGGTGCGTTTTCCCCTCTGAAGCTCTTCTGTATTCCCCACTGAGCATCTAGCCTTCCTGGCTACCACGGCCCCTGATATCAGGAAGGGGAGCGCTCTTTACAGAACCCCCAGCCTAATACAGATTAAAAAGCCTGACTTCTTAAATTTTGTTTCTTGGGCCACTGAGATCACTCAGCAGACTAAGCACTTGCTTAGGCAAGCACAGGGGCCAGAGTTCTATTCCTGGCACTAACTGCCTCATGCTGAGCCAGTGACTGAGTCTGGGGGGAAGGGTAGCACGCACCTGAAATCCCAGCGCTGGGGAGGCTGAAAACAGAAGGGTCAGTATGAGCCCAAGCTGCGTAGTGAGAGCTGGCGCAAAATAGAAATCGTAATAATAATAATAATAATAATAATAATAATAATAATAAAATAACTACATACATTTTGTGTCTAACTTTCTAGCTTCCCTACGTTTCTTTCATAGTTAAGAGCTCTGGCAGGGGACACTGACCACCTAAAAGGAAGTGACATCCCACAGCAACCTCACCAGAGAATGCCCAGGACATACATATGCACGACGTATGGAAACAATGACAATCGCTGTGGTCATGAGTCCCCAGAGTGACTCTTCTGGACGTAAAGCCATCCAGACCCCCACTCGGTGTGGACTCCCATGTCCACTCCACCCGCCTTCTGGCTTGAAGGCCTCGCTTCACTCTGAACAGCCTTGCTTTACAATCAGCTCCCTCATGCTTCTGTAACGCCACTCGTGTGTCTGCTCTCACCCCTGTCGTCAGTGACTCTGAGGACAGTAGCCTAGGTCCTCACCGTGTCAGGACGTAGCTCCCGGGTGACACGGTCACAACTTCTTAATAATCGTGCATGAGTGAACAAGATAGTAGTCGAGTTCTTTGTTATCACCAAACCCAAAAGTCAGAAAGAAGGAAAAAGAACTGTTCAAAACGTAAAGCCTCAATACAATGGCTTCCACACTCAGAACCATAGAGCAAATTCCCTGGTGCCCCGAGAGGTAAAGAACGCCTTCCTCAGCAGGACCATCGCCAGCTGGTCTGGCCTGGAGCACCCCGGACCCTTTCATCATTGCTTTTCTTGGCCTCTGAAGTCAAGTCAAGCTGCCCTCGTCCAGTGCTGCCCTCTCCCCCTCTCTGAGCGCTGGCCTTTGCTCCCTCTGTTCTGTCTAGAAGCCTCTGTATCCTGCTCCTTTTTATGATCCACAGGGGTCTCTGAGGTGTGACCACTTAGAGCCCTTTGTCTGGATGCTTTCCCTTACTTCCTTAACTTCCCTTTCTAGCGCAGGTTCCCGTGATGCTCACAGAAGGTGCCTGGTTTTCCCTTCTCTCCCTTTGCTGCTCAGATCTGCATTCCTCTGGGGCCACACACGCATCTGCGTTTCCACCCCAGGGTAACTGTCTCCCCAGCTATGCTCAGGTTATAGAAGCAGGGACGTTTCTTTGGCTTCGTTTTCTTTATTTAGTTCAAGGTCAGCGTGTAGCATAGGACATAGGAAGCTGCCTATGCCTGCTGCATAGAAGAAAGCATAATTTTCAGACTGCTTGACTTGATGGCTAATGGAACTCGATAGTTGTTTTCAAATGTTGCTTGTTAATAATACCCCTAACGATAAAATAAAATTATGTCTACGGCCTTTCCTTGTTGGCATGCACACAGATGATTAAGGAACAATAAATACTGAAGGGAAGTCAGACACTGGAAGCACCAATGCTAGTCCCATTTACCTGGGTGCCCGGAAGACTGTACGTTAGAACCCTCATTGCCAGAGTCAGGCAAGAAGGCAGTAGATGCGGGAAAGGGCCTGGAGTCGCTTCGCCTACAGGCATCTAGAAACAACAATGACGGCAACTGTAGGACAAAATGCTGATGGTCGAGGAGTGTGAGGAGGAGGCACTCGGACACTGAGGAGCATTGCTGGGAAAAAATAGTTGATTAGTACACAGGGAAAGCCCTGTGCTGTGGCCTCGATGCACCCTCCCTCCCTGTATCAGAAATCGAAGAGAAGCAGCTCACGTGAGCCCCAGCAGAGGCCACGGAGAGGATAAAAGAAGTGGAGAATCAAAAGAAATGAAGACCGTGGGCCCTAAAATATGTCTACCTCCCCCCAGGGGGTTTCTAAAAAAAAAAAAAAAAAAAAAAAGAAACCTCACATCTACTAGAGCTTTCCCATTTGATTTGTCCCGTTTAATGTGGACTCAAGCCCAGAAAGCACATTAAGATTTGTAGTGCACAGTGAAATGAACATAAATTATTAGAATATGCAGAGGCAAAGGCCCAGGTGCTGACTGAGATTTTTATGTTGGACTGGATGTTGATGAGTTGTGTGACTTTTTGAAAAGTTAATTTCATCATTGGATCATTTTGTTGAAACTTACATTGGGATACAGGGCCTGGGATGTAGACCAGTGGCGTAAGTGTCTGCCTGGGGACGTGGTATATATTCATTGATTGATTGATTGATTCATTCATTCATTCATTCATTCATTCCTCCTCTCCACATGCATGTGTGTGTAGTAAGAGTGCCAGGGTGAACTCCTAGAGTGGTCGGGGGAGCTCCAGTGTGCTGAGGTATCTGCTTTTGGTCTCTTTCCAATATATTTTTCCTCACCTACCCAATGCTCTCTGCTGTCTCTTGAAGAGACAAAAGGATTTCACTCTATAATTAACATTTTAATTAACACATGAGTCACCTTAGAAGTCGCATCACTTGGATTTTCATGCTAAATCTTAAAAAGATTTCAAGGAGATTATTTTCTGAGTAAATTCTGACAGAGTTAAGAAGCCCAGAATGTGGAGTACTGCAGAGCACACAGGACTGGGAGATGAAAGAAGATGAAAACCGCAGCTCACTGCTTCATAGCTGGGCCCAAGCCGGCACTGGGGAGCACCTTGGCACCCACAGCAACAAGAGCTGGGAGAGCTGGACACCAGCGCCTCCATCCTAGAAGAGCACAAATGGACAGGGGTGCTCCGGGGCAGCTCACAGGCCGGGGTGTGTACCTACATGAGCACCGGTTCTCATTCCCAGGAACTGTACCAAGGAGCATCTGCGTGGCAACAAAATACCAAAGGAAAGATGCCAGAATACCAGCGCTTCATGCGCAAAGAGTGATGACGGTTCAAGAAGTTAATGCAACAATTTTTATTTGTTTTGGATCTTGTTTTCATGATATCATTTTTGCATGCTTATTCAGCTGACAGGTGGAATAGAAAATACATCTTTCAAAAATATCTATAGACCGTGAGATGCGTTGTGTGCTTCATAGCCTTATGCTTAATAATGACAGCCTCCTGCTAAAGCCCACAATACAGATGACAGCTATAATTACTAGGAGGGTGTCCAGTTTCTGATAGACTCATTTAGTCTGATTTTAATAAAATAACAATCCACTGAAAATGAATTTCTGTATCTCAAGCACCGTTCTGGCATATTATGACATATTTGTAGCTTGAAAATTGAAGAGTGGTGTTTTGCGCAGCATCCAGGGTCGGCCCTCTGTCCTTCTCAGCACCTCTCAGAGCCACCTTTCTCTTGTTTATAAACAGTGTTTCTTTTCTTGTGACGATCACTGAGAAAGCATAAGACAGAAATGAAGTCTGAGAAGCCACTGCACCTCCAGGAATGCACGCTGCTGATGTCCTGTAGGCCTGCACTATGAAGGCTGATGACAACACAGAGATAGGCAGAAAGTGGGAAGGGTGAGATAGTTATCAACAGCCCAAAGCAGGCCCGCAGTGCGAAGCCCAGAACACGCCTCACGAGAGCCAGAAAGAAGGAGCAGCTATCTCAGCTAGAAGGTGGTCTACACCCAGGGCCTTGGGTCAAGTCGCAGAAGCCTCACCAGTGAGTGATCTTTTCTTGATCCTTTCTCATCCCAAGAACTTTTGCAAGGGGCGACTGAAAGATGCACTTGACTTGTGACAAATTATGAGAATGAGTTCTCCTTCTCGTGTGGGAAAAAGGTTCATCTTCATCTTGTTTAAAATGAATATATTCAAAACTTTAAAAGTTAAACGCTTTTCAGAACTGATCATGTTTTTTGTCATGGACTGAGAAACTAATATAGGCTGGATGGGAAAGAATGTAAGGGGAGAAACAGTACAGGTAATCCTAGTGAGATCCACATTCATAAATCCTTGCATGCTGTTACAGCAGCGACGGTATATCAATCAAGGTTTTACTAGAGAAACAGAAATAACACAAGATATACAAATTGATCAGAATTCACAAGTGTATGTGATATCCACAGCATCTGATGAGGAAGCATGCAGAAGGTTTCTATACTGTGGAGGCTGAAAGCTTCAATCCAAAATCTGCAGCTCACTGAGTTGTTCCTTCTGAGGTCACGGCAGGAGGCCCTCGGGCTGCAGGACCTCAAATGGGAGAAAGCCACGAGCCTGTGGAAGCCAGGAGATGACGTGCGAGGGGAGGGTGAAGACTGGGGCTCCTCCACAGAACAGAGGCAGATCTGTCCTTCCTCGGTTCTGCTTCATACCATCCGGGTGACAAGCCACCCTAGGGTGGGTCTTTTATACCTTAGTGTGTGAAATTGCAAAGTGGAGCTACTCAAGCTTCTCTTAACTAAATTTCTGAACTTTAGGCAATAAATCCACCCTCACAGGGGGTCGCTGCTGAGAGTTGGGATGTCTTTGGATCTACTTTCTCCTCCACTTTCTTTTTTTTTTTTTTTTTTGCTTTTTGAGACAGGGTCTCACTGTGCAGTTCAGGCTGGCTTTGAGCTCACTTTTGTAGCCCAGGCTGGTCTCGAGCTCGCAGCAATCCTCCTGCCTCAGCCTCCCAAGTGCTGGGATTACAGGCGTGAGCCACCACGCCCGGCTCCTCCACTTTCTTGAATGGCTCCAAGAAAAACTTTTTGAATATCAAATAATACTTAGAATGTATGCTTGGTATTTACTGCTTTCAGCTATACAAAGTGGGCAAAGTCCCAAGCCCAAAATGTAAATTTTTAGATCCAGAAGGAGCATCTCCCCACAAAAAGTCAATTTCTACCTCTGATTATACATAAAAAGTCATTCTGAAATAATTTTAGTTAATTAATTAAATCATTGATAATATTTTAGATAACAGTATGACATGCCTTTGCATGTTTTGATTATGAAATTAAAGTTACTCATAGGAGATTACATATGAAACTATTTACATGAGGTTAAATTTGTTTAGAGCCCTTTTTCCATATTTGCTATATAAATTACAGCATCCCAGTTAGTCTTCGTAAGCATGGTTCTCTGTGTGTGGTTTGCAGTACAAAGGTGGCGTTGAGGAAAAGCCTTGAGGTGACTATTAGCTGGTGACTTGGATCCTCTGTCGCAGTTTCCAGTACAGTTTTTGTCTTTCTTGTCTCTGGAGAGCTCTGTCTGACCACAACTTTGTGGCCCAAGTACACTTAGTTAGACATGAAGAACACAGGCTAGGGGAAAGTACACAGAAGTACTCCTATGCCCTGCCAGCTGCTTGCTTCTGGAATATTTCTGAGGACAGAAATTAATTCTTCATGACCAGAAATACCTGGCAGCTGAGGCCTGGCTGGGTCCCAAGCTGTGCTTCCTGCATGGCCAGGCTGGGCAGCTCCAGCCACTGGGCCCAGGCCTGGGGCCACTGCCATGGAGTTGCCAACCAGAACAACCTGCAGACTCTGCACAGCCCCACGAGGGGAAAGTCTAGTAAGAGCTCTTGAGTTTCGGACCCAGCCTCCCAATATACCATTCCATGTGCTCTCGGTATCTACAGATGGCAGTCAGAAGCCAACTGTTTTAGCTGAAGACCCCAGCAAGACTGAGAACAAAATAGAAACCTTAGGTTTTCCCTGGTTCCACAGACCTCTGCTTCTTCTGCATTACAAAGATGTGACTTTGGACACCCTCCAAGTGCTTCCGTGTTCAGTCTCTAATAATCTCACCACTTCAACTTTACTGATCTTTTCTCCTGTATTTTAGCAAAAGAAGATGTTGTACGCAGGGGGCACGTGTGTAACCAAGTCACACTCACAAAGGGCCAGCTTCGACCTCTTCAGCCTGACACTCACAGCAGTGTCTTCAAGGTCATCTCACAGTCACAAAGTAGAGATCTGGCAACATCTGAGCCAACCTGGTAATTGCAAATCATCACATCGCCTCGGAGGCAGACTGTCTTCCAGCTGCTACCTGAAGTATTTAATCTTGCTGCCCCAAATTATCAGATTAATCGGAGTACTGTCAACCTGTTTAGCTTTTTAAACTCCAAGTGTAAGGAAAGGAGATACAGTAGACTGCAGGATTGGGAAATTTGGGAAACGCCACTAGACCTACCAATCAGGCTTTCTAGCAATTTTTAGAAATATGTCCTTTCTGCCCACTTGTAGATTTACGGAGCATGGCCTGACATATTGCCGCTCTTCTAGGGTATGTTTGACACATTTTTATCTCTGAGGTTTGTTTAACACAGGAAAATCATCCATAACAGAATCTGACAAGAGACATTCCATTATTTTTGAAAAGCAATTTGGCTGAGTTCAAGCCCCACTCCCCCCCACCAAAAAAAAAAAAAAAAATAGAACAAGTTAGTTTCTGGACATTGCTTTCTCTTATAGAATAAAATTTTAAATTTCTGTGATTGCTGTGCCCTCTCCTTACCCAAAGGAAAATTAGAGGAGCGGGGAGATTCTGAAAGAGGCCACACTGCACTTCCTCCCTCAGCAGAGCTCCATGGCTGATTTCTCTAACCTGTAGACAACTAGTGGGGGTCCGTAAATAATTCCCTGAGCTCACAGGAAGAAACAAGCAGAGTGAAGAGGAGCTTCAAATCGAATTCAAATTCTCATACTCTCCCTGCTTCCTGAAGTGGAGCCTTGAGAACTCATGCTGCACAGTGACAGCGTCTCTCCACATGGAAGGAAAGGGAAGAGGAGGCAGCTAACAAGGCCTTTAAGGCCAGAGCACAGCCCGTTGAGGGTGGCCCAGCTGTGGCTCCGGCCTTATGCTCCAGCCTTCTCCATCCCCAGGCTCGGGGTCTGTTCTCTTAGGGCTGATGTGATGACCAAACTGACATCCTCATCTCAGATCCATATCTCCGCTCACTTCTACCACCTTTGGCAAACAGACAACGGTCAACGGGAAGAACATCTTGGTCGCCCAGGGGACAGTGACCCCAACAACTATGGAACGGAAATGGACACTTATGGCCAGCTGTAAGCAAAACAATGAGGAACAATGCTACCACTGACAGCCCCCCAAGTGGCCAGTGGCGGCTTTTCCTTCACCCCAGGAATAGTGTCAGTCATATCCTGCAGCATGTCTAGTAAGTGCTTCGTGGATGCGCATTTAGAATATTTGCTCAAAAGCCTGAATTTCAGTGAGGTTGTCACTTAAGGAGAAAGGCATCACTGATGTCTGTGGAAGGGTTCATCTCTCTGAAGACACAGATGAGCTTAACGCAGACTCATCTCCACTGAGTGGTAAGTGGCTAATACCGGGGAAAGAATGAAAGGGGGCTTCTAAGCAGAGAGTCTGCCCCTGCGTCCTGGCTTTCCTGCAGACGTTTCATTCTACATCTACAGTTTCAAAGGGAAGCATGTGTGCTTACGCACTCTCAGTCTGTGTCTAGAGCTATGTACAGAGGGTATGCGGGTGTGCGAGGGCAACAGTGGACAGGGCCATTCTTAAAAGCTCGGGGGGCGACAACCTCCTCGAAACCAGGAAAGTTTGTGGATGCGAAGAGAGGTTTCCAAGTTATTGTAATGGTTTAGTAGTAAAAAAGTGAAATCAGAGGCAGCAAGAGCATCCCTGCGTCTCAGCCTGTGACTCCCTCTCCCAGCCAAAGCAATTCCACATGGTTTAGTTTTAGCTCTGTAGATCTTTCCGATCCAGCCAACTTTCTCTGTTTTCTTTCTCATTTTTCTCTTTGTCTTTCTTTCTGTCCTTCCCTCTTTCTCTCTCTCAATCTCTTCTTTTTTTTCTTTTTGTCCTTTTGTTCTGCCTTTTTAAAATGGCACTGAGGCCATGGCCCTCATATTGAAATCATCCTGAGCTCTCTCGCTCTCTCTGTCTCTCTGTCTCTGTCTTTCTCTCGCTCTCTCTGTCTCGCTCTCTCTCTCTCTGTCTCTCTGTCTCTCTCTCATCTCTCTCTGTCTCTCTGTCTCTGTCTCTCTCTCTCTCTTTTTCTCTCTCTCTCTCTCTCCTTACCTACCTATTTCACAAACTGACTGCATTTCTTGGGTGCCCACAGTTTTGATCTTCCCACCTCTGTGGGAAGCCCTTATCAGTGTAGTTACAAGCAGGCACCAGGACATCTGCCTCACCATGCACTGATTTACAGCATCCAGAAGAACAGCTAAAGCGTAAGCAAGCACAGATCTCTCGCCTGCCCTTCCAGGCCGTCTCCCTCTTCCTGGGTCCTCCCGCAAGCAGCCGTGTCAGCAGTCTTCTGTACAGGTCAGTCACTCCAGAAGAGCTCCAGCACTGGAGTAGGGGCGGGGCAGCCGAGCCCTGGAAGGGGAGACAGTCAGTCGAGGGCTTCTGCATTTGGCCTCCACGATGGATGAGCAGTTTTCAAATTGATGAGAAGAGGGGAAGAAATCCTCCATGGTGGGCTCTCACTTTTCTTTTGGACTCCCAGACTCTGGAGCTCCAAGTGCAGCCACTTGCACATCTAGGGCGTGGGCACTGGCCCGCAAAGTCTCTGTGCACCTCGCTGCTGTGCACTCGACACCCTGGGGAGGAGGCTGGCGCTCAAGCTGTCCACGAAGGCGAGGTCCTGCAGACGCCACCTCGCACACAAGCCCCTGCCTGCTCACTGCAGAGCAAGGCAACTGGCCTGCATTGTCGACCCAGGGCCCTCCATGGCCGGCATCCTCCTCCAGGGGCAGAATTAATTTCAAAACCGCGAGATTCTTCTTAAGGCATTGCAGTGCTCTACTGGGGTTCACACTTCTATAAAGCCTGCACGGTGCTGTCTGGAAATAAGATTGAACCTGCGCCACCTCACCGAAAACTTTCTGCCGTGGTGGGACTCATGACAATAGTGGCCCAGAGTGGCTCCTGATGGGCAAATGTTTGAGAAAGTGAAAATCACATTCACCTTTTTTGGACTCAGTCATCGTGTCTCTAAATTAATCTTGACAACTCGGATCTTCTTAGGGAAGGACATCTATCCATCTCATTTGTTTATTTAATGCTCTTCCCTGCGTGCTGTTCTAACTATCAGGTCCTACAAACAGACCAACCTATGAATTTTCCTGAGTTATCCATTTATAAGGTTCCACGCAGCTTCCTCCAGGCCACTGATGCCCACACGTGCTCCAGTATCGTGATGATTTCTCCTCTGAGACAATAAAAATGAAGAGAAGCGTTTCAATATGTCAGAATGATTAGATTTTCAAGGTGCTTCTGTTGCTGTAAATCTAAATATTAATTAAAGCAGTTTGCCTAGGGAATATGACTCATTAAACAACTATTCTCAGGAATTGACTCGCTTGTTAATCAATAGGTGCTGCTAAAAGAAAAGTTGCATTTCTCTGTATCAAGTCAGGATGTGAGTATATTTAAACAAATGATATTCTTTTTTTACATATTTGGTACACAGTCTGCAATTCAGGAGAGACTCACAGTGATCCTCCTGTCCCAGCCTCCCCAGCACTGGGATTGCGGGCATGTACCACCACACCTGGTCTCACTGGAGGTTCAGGCTGCTCAGGCTTGGCATTCGGTGCTGGGGGTTGAACCTGGGTCCTTGTGCTTGCCAGGCGCTTAGTCTGCTGAGCTATCTTGTTGGCCTCATAAATTACATTCTTAGCTCACAGAACACTCAGTATTTTGTACTCCTTTTGCAAATATTATATAATATTTCAAAATCTTCAAGGTTCTTTTCCTTTCAATTCAATGTTTAGAAAATTGGCAGTATAAAAAGGAAAGAAATCTTTCAGTATATCCTATAATAAAAATATTAAAATAGGTGATTCATGACAATTCTTTTATGTGAAAATTATTTTGTGTAAATATACAGTTTAGGGGCAACCCACTAGGGTCCTCTTTGTGTTCCCCTCTTGGACAGAAGTTTTCTTTCCCAATAAATATTCTATTCTAATCAAATAAATATGTAGTTAAACAATAAAGACATACCTTAGTGGTATTTTGTATTTTTTTTAATTCCTTCTCTGACATTGTAAATAATGCCTTCTTATAATCCATATGTATTAGATATGTTCTTGAAATAATTTTATTCCTTAATCATTTTCTGATCATTGTTTTAATTAAGTCTTTGTTTTACTATTTAATCTCTCCCAATCACATTTATTCTTATGATAAAATGCTTGGTCTCACAGCTGCTTTCTCATTCCGTGATTTCTGTGCTTTCTTGATATTTCTTTTGTTTCATGATTTCCAGCAGATAGACTCTGAGAGTTGAAGGCATATACAAACACTGCCTTTTGTATTGTGTGCTGATTTAAGTTATGTGCACCCTGTTATAAATTCTACTCTTCTGTTACGTTTAAAGTTACTCAACTTCTATGTCCAGTGAGAGGCACTCAGTGTGTTCTACTATGTAGTACACATGGGTGAACACCAGAGTTAGCTAGAAGCAAGTCACAGTGTTCGATGAGAAAAACGAAGAACAGCTGTTCATCTCAGACAGGCCCTGGCGCAGAGCTGGCAGAGGGGAGCCACAGAGAAGAGCTGAGCCTTGGGAGTCCTTCGCACTCTTTCCACCAGCAAGGTCTATCCTTTTCTATCATAGCAATAGTAGCAATAGCCCTGTACTGTTGCTAACATAGAAAATCAGAAGTCACGTGAATAAATTTGCAAAGCCAAGCAAGGGAAACACCTAGCTCATGAACACATAGAAGAGGCCGCTGAGTCAGAGGCACTCAGTGAAGAGCAAATGACCAGGGTAGTTAGGAGCTGGGCTTCATGAGCAGCAGGGGACATTCTTGATAAGGGACAAGCAAAAGAAAAGGTTCTGCCCTTTCCAGGGGAGCTCACTGCCAGGCAGAATGTACAGAGGAAGGGGAAGGCTGGCAGCATTGTGACAGTCCATGTTGGCACCAGGTTTCCACCTTCTTAGTGGCCACAAAGCCTCTGCTGGAGATGGGATTCATGGGCTCCTCATTACTCACAAGCTTCTGCTTTTCCTCCCAGGGACAGAAGTTCTGGGGAGACATCTTTCGGCATCTGTTGAGCCTCAAACACCTTCAAGTCAAAACCAATGCATAGCCAAAGCGGTTTTTCTGCAGGGGCCAATGCTGACCAGCCATGCAGCCCAGGAGGGAATCTGCTCCCCGGGCCGAGCAGGCTGTTCACAGACTTCTGCTCCTGACCCCGGGTGCCCGGAAGCCCCGTTTCCTTGCCCTCTGTCAGGGCAAGGTCTGCTCAGCCCGCGGCAGCTGCTCCCTCCCCTGAGCCCACGCGCTGCCAGGCTGTGGTGAGGGCTGACGTCCTTCCTCACTGCCCCTCTAGGGTGAGCTCTAGTGGGAAAAATCTCCTCTTATGAATTCACATTATTAGGTTCTTCCGAAACCCATAATCCAAGATAAGCTCTTCATCTCAAGATTCACAACCTCAATCCTATCAAGAAAGTATACCTGTGATGCAATATAGCAGATTTCCAGATTGCAGAGTTAAGCAAAACCATTTTGGGGGGCCTCTTTCATCCTATCACAGAAGATGGGCCCATTGGACCTTTGCCGTCCAACTGGATGGCATTGTAGCTTCTAGTCAGAACTTTATCATGAAGATTTGAGATAAAAGATCCTACCTTATGAAATGAATACAAGGATCTGTAAGTGATCTAAACAGCAACTACAGAAGGAACTGCATGGGGCCGGGAGAGTCACACGCTGAGGAGAGGGCTTGGAGGAGTGCGGAGGGGAGTTTCCCCGGAGGCCTGTACGGCAGCATGCATGAGGAGGAAGAGGGCACTTCAGCGAAGTCCAGGAGGTGCGTCGGCTGCAGCTGGGTTACTGTTGACGCTGACCAGCGTAAGTACCCTAAGATAAGCTACATAGTTTCACATTCAAGTGGCCTCGTCGGTTGGACCCAGAACTGCTACTGAAAGGCAGCCATCTTCCATTAGGCCATGTTTTGTTTGTTTGTTTTTTAACCAAAAGTCAATGTTTGGACTTGGTGCTGTCTGAGGGATTAATGGTAAGTTAATCGGTCTACATCTCGGATGTGTTGCCCCTCCTCACCAATGCAAGCCATGGGCTCTCCTTCTTTCTCATAACGTCAGCCTGAGGAGCTGAGCACATCCTCAGGAAGCAGTTGAGAAGGAGGACCCATGACCCCCTGTCTGCAGCCAGGGTTCAAATCCTACATGACCAGCTCTGTAAAACCATTGCACTCCTCTTAGAGCCAAAAGGTCCTGGTTTACCTATGTTTTTCATTCCAGCTGCCAAGTATCCCATAAATGCATCTAGATATTATGCTTGTGTTATTCTTTATGTGTGTTTATTTTATCATTCTTTGGAGAATGAGTTGTGGTTGTTTGAGCTGTGTTGCTTAATAAAATGTTTGATTTTATTAAGAGATGTACCTGTATATTTGTGTGTCCATGGCTATAAACAGTTATAGCCATGGAGTCTTATACAACTGCTTCCTATTCTCCTGTTCGTACTTTGATAATGATGATGCTATATCAATATATATTATATCCATATGCACCCTACATAAGAGTTTAACAATAGTTTTGGACTGTTTTGATTTTTTTTTTTTTTTTTCTGAAAGCTGTCTGGATTCTCAACATTGCAGCAGGCTTTACCTAAGAGTGTTTTATGCTTTTCAGAGTGTGTGGTGCTCATCGCGTTCTCTGTCCACACTGTGTTCTTTCCTTTACCCTGAAACACCCTGGCTTTGGATTCTCTGCTGCCCCTTAGCACCCCTCCTAGTGTAACCTTTCTGCGCATCTGCACGCTGGACGCGCTCCGCTTTCTTAAAACATGTTTACATCACTGGTTTCTCTCTTAGTGACTTAGCAGGGAGCAAAGCACAAGCCAAAGGGAACTTGTCCTTTAGGTTGTGAGTGTTGAGCATTGTGGGGCAGGGACTAGGAAAATGACCAAGGCAGGCACGTAGCATTTAACTAATAGAAGGTAAAGGGCTGGCCAGACAGCCCAGCGGCCCAGAGCAGCTGCTTAGGCAGCCACACGGATGGGTGTGCCATTCCCAGAATGGGCGTGGTGCTGCGTGCCTGTAAGCCCAGTGCTTGAGAGGCTGCAAACAGGAGGATCACTGCAAGTCTGATCTGTGTAGTGAGACCCTGTAGACCCTGCACTAAAAAAAATTTTAAAAGCATAGCTAACAGAGGATGTAGTTCAAGCATCAGCTACTTCCAGATCTTTCTCATAACAGACAGGCTGAAAACAACTAAACAAACCAACAAACAAACAAAAAATATGCATCTTAAGCCAAATGAAGTCTCTACTGAGCCTACTTGTCCAGAGCACATGTATTCCCACACCTAAGTCAGGCGTCTAAGCACATCTCCCCCTCCAAGACTCAGACTTTATGTTACCTATAGAAAGAAGATGATAAAGAGGGTAAGAGTCTCCTGGTCTAATGCGAAGTGTCTAATACAAGAGATTCTACTCTGATGAAAAATTCAGTAGATGAAGACAGTACAGTACTTCAAACTGTACTTCAAAAGGCAGGGAAGCAAATATTTACATAGCTGGCATTTGTCACTGAAATTCTGTTGGCAACACCATCTCAATAGGGATGGTGGGAGTCAGGGGCAGCAGCCATGTGACTGTCTGAGGGCAGGCCCAAGGCCAGTACACAGGCTTCGTGGTTGGCACCCACGTGGAACGCTGGAGGAGCAACAGGCACAGAAAGCTTGCATGGCGTAGCTAGGGTGGAAAAGCAGAAGAGATGTGAAAGAAATCGTGAGGGCCCGTGTGGTGCCTCGTGCTGCCTCGGGGCTCTTGCTGGTGCTTCTGCTCTTTTCCTGATGAAAATGGGAAGACACTGGTGGGCTTGAAAGGGCAAGTGACTTAATCTCATTTCCATTTTAATAGAGCCTCCAATTGTTTGGGGAACTCAGGGAGGGAGGGCCAGCCAGCAGGGGGACAGACTTTAGGCAGCTGGGGACAGACTTTAGGCAGCTGTGATCTAAGTAAGAGCGATTGCACCAAGAGGGCATGAAACTTGCACTAGGCCAGGGCGAAGTGAAGCTGCAGTGACTGTCACCCTGGGCAGATCCGCTTCACCAGGTGAACAACCCAGGAGTAGCCACCCTGCTGGTTCTGTCGGGTGGGTCACCGAGGCCCACTGTGTCCTGGATACTGCATGTGATAGCTAACTCCTTCCTGTCTGACACTGTATTTTTCCGCTCTGTGGTAGCCAGGACTGAAACCCTGGCTCCTCCTGGTCTCTCCCAGGCTGTTTCCACCTTCACAGCCAGCTGATTACAGAGTGAAAACTGAAGATCTCGATATTGGGTATCCTGTCTCTGCTCTGCGGCAGAAAGCAGACTAATCCAGGGAGAACCACCAAAGGCTATTGGGAAGGTCGGGACGCAGCCTGCAGTGAGGTCCACCGGGATGGCGGTGCGGGCGTACTAGAAGTGAGGGAGAAAATCTGGAATGTTGGGCAGAGGGAAGGTGCGTAAAACTGAGCTCGTGGAGATGAGGTTGGTGATGGCTGAGACCTAGACCTCAGCTATGACCTCAGGAAAGGAGCTGAGAGAGAGGTGAGGTCCGTGGGACTGAGCAGCCAACTGAAAGGTTGCCCTCGATCAACCCTGATATCCTCCTCAATAATGGCCCCAAGGAGGTGAGAGAATGTTCCAGTGAGCCTCAAGCCCAGGTCTTCCAGGACTAAGAGAGGGCCACTCAAGTGTCAGTAAGACAAAGAAGAATTTCATTGGTCCAATCTAATGTGATCCTCCTCATTCATCAAATGAACATTTATTTCTTGAGAAATTTGTCTCATAGCCCACGCAGAATATTAAAAAAAAAAAAAAAAAAAAAAAAAGAAAGAAAGAAATATTAGTTAGGGTCATGATTACAATTGGCTGTTGGAGCCAGACAGCCTGGTTCAGATGGCTTCTGCTATTTATCAGTTGGGGGACCAGGGACAAAATGTTTGAGCTCATCTGTAATTTAGAGATGACAAGACTACTTCCTTGGTGTGGATGCCGGAAGTGTATTGGAAAGAATCTATGTAAAGCACACAGAGCAGAGCCTTGCCCAGCCTCACCTCCATGCAAGTGTTTTCCATTAATAATGTCACATTCCTTACTTGGATGTCACAGGGCATGTCACTGACATAGTCGCCACATGCATTATACGTTAGATGGAGAGAAAGCTGGTAGAGAGCAATTTTTCAGTGTCCTCAGAGAGTAAATGTGTTTCTAGGTGTTCAGCATTTGGCTACACTCATCCCTCCATTCAATGGTACATGTGCAGAAATGTTCTCACGATATAATTTATGAGGGTGAAAGGGTTTGAGCCAATGTACACATGCAGAATCTATGCTGGGAACATTTTTTATAAGATAGCTTTAGCTCCCTATATGTTGATGAAAAATTCTCCAGAAATATTATTAAAGGAAAGAAGTTAGGTACAACATAGCATCTATCTTTTGATAGCATTTGATAGACATGCATGACTTTTCTATGTGTCTAAAAATGAGCGTGCTAGTTTGCTAGTTTTAGAATGACTCAAAGGAAATCTCAGTAGCCTCTCAGAAAGAAAATCTGGTAATTAGTATAAGCTAAAGAGCTTTGCATTCTGCTTTCATTTTGTCCTGTTGAGAGTGGGACTTCCTAGGTAGCTCAGCCTGGCTTTCAACTTGAAATCCTCTCCCCGACTCCCTCTCAAGTGGTGGATTTACATCACACTTTTTTAAATCTATGTTTGTGCTGTCATTTATATTTTGTACTATCAGAAATAAAGCCTTGAAATTAAGACCAGCTTTTATAACTTCAAATTCACGTCAAAAGCAAATTGCTTAAGCAAATATTTCTAAACCACTGCAGGCTGAGTGAGGAAGATGAACTGGAGACCTTGTCCTTGGGCCCTTCTTGGAGGCCAAGATGCACTCATAGAAATAACTGGAGAAGCATACCAGCTCGGTGACACGGGGCTACCTGAAGGATCCAAAGGGGCCCAGAGCCTCACAGCCATTTCTACCTGGGGCTTTCACACTGAAAGGTAGATCTTGATGTGTAATTGGTCTATTCAAAATTTCACCAAAACATAATCAAACATTTTCATTGTATGTGTATTTATTATTTTAAAATCAAAGCAAAAAAATTTCCCGCAATATCCTTTACATTGCAGAAATACCAAAGGCGTGAACTCTCGCTGCTTATTTCTATTCCTTTCTGGTAGCAGTACACATCAAATTCTCTATTTATTCAAGCCTAAATTTAGCATGAGGTGCTGGGCAGCTGGGGACATGGGAATGGAATGTTAGCAAAAGGTGCTGTGGCCCAGGGCTGTGGTAGAGGGTGTTGGAAGCAGGAGTTTCCAGCATGTCTTAAGGCCATGGCACACATGGAAAAGAAAATAAGAGAGCAGTCACTGGATTCGGAGCAGGGACTCAGCTAGCTGTGAGCAGATCCCGGCCTTGCTCCTTCCCTGTTTCTCCGTCATCGCCGTCTACCTGAGCATCGCTGCTCTGGTTCAGAAGAGCCGATGCCAGACTGGGGCTGCAGTCTCTCACTGTTGTGTGAACAGAGAGCAGTTTCTGACTCTCTACCAAAATATAACATTAACTTGATAATGACTTTCTGGTTCATTTTGTTTGCTCATAAGTTACAAAGTCCTGATAGACCCTGGAGGAAAATGACAGCAATAAGGTCAAAGTCATTCAACCAAGAAAAACAGCTTCCTTGTGGAGCAGAGGTTTCTGGGAAGCTTCTTGCCAGGGGCACCACGCTTGAACTCATCTGTTTAAGAGAGTGGGCTGCCCAGACCTGGGTGGCTATTGCCATGCTGGGTGGAACTCAAAACACTACACTGGGCTGGAGCCTCACTGGAGAATCCGGCTCTGAGCCAGAGAGGGTCTGTGGTCTGGAAAGCCCGTGAGATCCACCAGGGTAACTTACTGATTGAGGCTTTAGGTTCACTGTAGGACAGACACGAAATCTAGTAAGGCTACGTGGATGTGGGACACCCTCACGCCATTGCTATGGTTTGAACACAGACAGCTTCCCCAGTGTGCTAAGGATGTGGCCACCACGTGCTGCCATTGGAAAGAGGGGAGACTTGCACCCAGAGGAGCCGGTCAGAGCCCAGTCCTTTCCTTTCCCTGTCTCTTTGCTGCCTGGACTCTGACCAGTGATTGGCTTGGCCATGCACTGCCCCGGTGATGAGCCACCTTTGCCAGGAGCCCACAGTGCACACTCGCCCCATCCTGGGTTGTAAGCTCCAGATCTATGATCCAAAAATGAACCTTTAGGCATTAAAAGTGACTGCCTGGAGCATCTGGTTATTGCGATGGGAAGCTGACGATGGAGCCATCATCCACTGGGAACCCAAAGCAATGTCACTTCTTGAGGATCTTGATAAGAATTCCCACCGACATGTGTCTAAGCCCTGGGCCAGCAATGTGCTGAGTGAAGAAACCCGACCCAAAGCCAGATCTGAAAGAAGCTTGGCCGTATAGGACATCTAGGGGCATTAGCCATACCCTCGCACACTCATCTGAGCAATCTCAGACACACGTGTGTACACACACACACACACACACACAGGGAACCAGCAGTTACTAATTGAGAGGAAGCCACAAGGCTAAGCCGCAGGCCCACTGTGACAAAAGCTAACTACAGGAAGTGCTCATCTTCCGCTCCTTGCCCATGAACTATGCAGCTTTGCCTTTCTCCTGGGAGGAAGGGTACTTCTTTTTTTCCAAGAAAATAGAAAAAAGAAAAAAGAACAGAGCCCACCCTCGTTTTCCTTGAGTTTTCTGGTTGCAGACCAGGAAGTCGACAGAGCATAGTATGGCGAGCCGTTCTCTCCCCCTGATCGCACTTCACTACTTCCAAAAGGGCAGCAGAGGAGGAGCGAAGCTGCAGATGGGGGCACAGCCCTGCATTTCAACAACAACGTCAGGTTGTGTGATTGATAGCACAGCCAACTCAGTGTATTGAAGCTGTAAATAAATAAGGCCCCCGTGCCCTCCATTAATACAGCTCCCAAGAGGGTCTTGGCTTCAGGGGCATCGTTTATGCCCTGTAGAATCTTGTCAATTAACCAATAAAAATGAAGTCTCAGAGAGCAGGTTCTTGGTGAGCAGGTTCCTCCAGGGGCATCCTGCCTGCCCCTTGCTGAGGTACATGTGTGACAGGCTTTCTGTCTTCAGGGATCGTGCAGTCTAGTGATGAAGGTAAATTGGTACAGAATAGTAATGTAGTGGAGAATACCGAACAATGTGTAATTAATTCTACCGTATTCTTGAGACAAGGGACAGCTGTATTCACCATAAAAGACTTTGTAAGAGAGAAGAGCCATATGCGGACCCTGGGGGCAGGCTCAAAGACAGGTGACAAGACAGGAGAATGCCCAACCTGAAGCAATATAGCATGTGACAAGGCCACATCTACTCACACAGGCCATCTGCATTGTGCTAATGAGCTCAACAGCACCACCTTCAAATTATACAGCACAGGAAGGGGACATGTTGATTTAATGAGTACAAAGATACAAAAGATAGGATTCATTATCCCTTAGCTTCCTGTATCGTGCCTCTGACAGGCCCATTGTACTATGTCTAGCTGGAGGTTAAGCTTTGAAAGAAAAGGTTTATGCATTATCTTAATATTCTTTTGGTGCATTTTAGCACAAAGCTTTGCTGGTATTGACCAGGGTTCCTTAAACTTGTTTTCATTATGTCTAGCTGCAAAATTATTGGCCTGAATCTCCAATGCAGTATTTTACCTCTCAGTGAAATTAGCAGAAAGCCCTGCTGGTGAAAAACACCATGCTGGATCATGCAGAATACAGGAAAGAAATGAAACATGAAGACTGAGAGGACCGTGGTCCTGAGATTCATGTCACAGTTAAAACAGAACATAGATGCCCATTCTCTATAGACCTTTCTCCCATTCGTAAGACCTTTCTACTTTTGTAAAAAGAAAATACTTGTCATACTTGAATATTTCTAATAAGTGAGGTTCTAATAATTTTATCATGGTTCCAACATGAATGTTACCCTAGAACATACTTGCTTCTTTTTAAAGAGTTGTAGGATTGCATTTTATTACCAAGTGTATCACGCCTGAATTTACTTTTATTTGCTACTGAAATGGATATTTTCCCTTGCAGAAGTCTTATGCATATGAAAGCAGTAGAAACATTTGAAATTAATGAATAAAGAATGCCTAGGGCATGGAGGGTCTCCAGGGCGTGGGAGCCACCCGGCGTGGGACTCACCGCCAGAGTGAGGCATTCTCCTCATCTCACCTCCACTGCTCCCTGGTTCCGCTCTTCCTAAAGATCATGGGAGAAATCAGCAGCCTTCTGTCCCCAAGAAGGGCTACATACCTACCATCATGGGCCACACAAGCAAGTGGAAGTCGGTGTCCTGTGCTGTGTGGCCAGGTGTCCTACACAGAAACCCAGACCTGGATGCTTCTGCACCAACGTCTCTGGCCCTGTGCACTGAGAATGAGCCCTGAGTGCTCAGAGGACAGGTGTCCCCATGGACAGATACACTCTCAGCCCTCCTGACAATGCCACAGACTCGCCTTACACTACTCCTCCCAAGTTAGAGGGCAAGTTCCCAAGGACAAACTTGCTTTACAATTCTAAAAAACATTTGAGAACAAGTGGAGTTTGCTGTAATAAAGCCCCAAGAGCCCACCATGGCCAGGAAGACCATGTTTATAGCCACACAGTTCACGAAAACAGAAGCCTTGGAAGAGCCCATGTGTCCAGCAACAGAAGACTGATGATGAAAATATGGTATTTGCACCTGTGGAGTACTTCTCTGCCCCGAACAGGGTTGCCCTAGAATCAAGGACATGCACGCAGCTTGAAACTGTAGAACTTTCATGTTTCAGATGTTTCAAAGCCCAAGTGTGTGCGTGTTCCCTCTGCTTCTGTGAAAAAAACTTGTGAACCACAAAATGGACCAAAGGTAAGAGCTCTACCGGCTGTTTCTACTTCCGGTTTGCTCCTGTATGCATATCCCAAAGTTCATCTCACTCACAGGTACCTCTGGTATACCTAAAATTGCTGAGAAAAGATCATAATGTTAACATAAATAAATCAGACACATAAGCTTAAAGATCACAGTTCCCAAAACAAGAAAATCAAAATATAAAATATAGCAAATAAAAGATAGATAATAGGAAACAGGAGACATATAAAAGCAGTAGGAAACATTTGAAATTAATGAATAAAGAATGCCTAGGATGTGCGGGAGTCTCCAGGGCGTGGGAGCCACCTGGCATTGTGAGGGCCAAGGGGACCAATATGTGGGGGTGGAGCAGAGAGGGGAGGGCGGGGAGGGAGAGAGGATGGAAGCAAAAGCGTTAAGCTGTGGGGTGCCCACGCACCACGCCCCGCGAAGACGATGGCCACCACTGACTGCACACAGATGCTAACAAGAATTACGAATGGAAGATGGCAGCAGGGGCCTCTAATGTGCTCACCAAGTGCCCTGGAACGCAGGTGGCAGTGACAAGAAGATGAACAAGTTCTCGCGATGCTGAGTGAGGAAGTGGAAACAGCGCAGGCTCGCATAAGACCCCACCAGCAAGGAGTGCGCGCCACCCGAACAGGAGCCTGGTCCAGCCTAGCAGGGCTTGTCTGTGAAGCAGGATACGAAGCTCTGGAGGTAGTGTAGCCAAGGGAGACACACTAGGAAATTGCTTCTTAAAAAGTATCTACGATTATCATCTTAGTTGCCCGTAATGCGTAAGTCATTTCTACTTTATTTTTGATCCAACATAAAGAAATGAGAAGGTAAGAGCCATAGCTTACCACCTTTTAGAGACCTGCCATCCCACTGGCTGGGGTGCCTAGAATATACTGCTTAACTTCAGGACGTCGTTTCTGTGTTTCTATTCGTACCACACTCTTTCCTGACACAGAAAATATTTTCCTTTTATTGTTAGCGAATACAACACTGCAAAGCTGACTTTAGTCGGAAACAGGCTGCCTAGACAGGAAAACTCTTCTCAACGGGAAATAAAATATCAGGGTTCATTCGCTTTGTTGTAAGTTTGGCAACATATCAGAGAGATGCTTTAGCCCGCTTCTCAGTTCTTGACTAATCAGTTTTTATTCTCCTTATAGTCACATGCATTTGGGTTGGAAGTGGCTAAACAGAGAAAAAGATGTTTTAAATTGCATCGCTGAGTGATCGCAGCGTTATTTCTTAAGTGAATAGTGCTACCCATATTCATATAATTTTTGAATTGAAATGTCATTTGTGGAAAACGTCAGTGTCAGATTTAGTATTTAAATGCCTGCATTAGCTGTCGGTCGGGAAAAAATGCCATAGAGGCGACCAGCTTCCCAGTGGGCACCCAGACGAGGGCGTTCGCAGCGCAGCGGTGCGCACGGCTCTGCCGCTGTCATCACGCGGAAGCCCTCGCCACCCATTTCCGCCATAGTCGAGCTACACCTCCCACGCCTCTTGCTACCACAGCTCCATCCATATGGTCCATGCTAAGTAAAGCGCCTATGTGTCTCTAGAACTGTTTTATTTTTTTCTATTTCTAGATGAATTTATTACTATAATTATTTTCTATCAATAACCATATTTAGAAATAAAATTGAGATTAATAGCACCCCGTCCTGTACAGGTGCCATCGCTTCTCAACCCATGTGTCTGTTCACTTGCGCATAGTCCTTCCCATTGCTTGGTGCTTGCTGATTTGCTGCTATGTGAGTAGACGTGCGCTACTGTAATATGGGCACTTCTCTTTCCAGAAGATTCCAGGAGCAGAATGGTGGGGTAAATGGAAATGTTATTTGTAGTATTCCTGAGGAACTTGTAAGAACACGGCTGGATCTTGAGACCACAGCGCTATGTGGACTAAGTCAGACATGGCTTAAATATCAAACCATTTCTCTAACGTGAGACATCTAAGAGGTAAAGAGTGAAAAGAGCAAAATAAAAGGGAAATGGAAGGGAATGGGGGCTTGGATCCGTGGAAGCCAGAAAGGATGCGGGATGTGGAGTGTAGCAGGAGCGAAGATGATGGGCATGGGTATAGCTGTGTAGTCGTTCCCTAAGGTGAATGGAACAATTACACATTACAAACACACAAGATTAGAAAATTGAACATCAGAAAACAAAATAAAATTTATTAAAGACACTGAGATATAACAAGTCTGACGTTAATATTTGAAATCCTTATCTGTGTTTCTATATTCCTGGGCATTTCCAAATTAGTGACAAATTACTAAGAGTTATTACTCTTCAATGTGACTATAGTGGACATGCGTGTGGGTCCCCATGCCTGTGTGTGCCTGCTGTAGAGGGGAAGCAAGGCAGAGAATGAAGAGGACAGGACGGAGGCATGCTTGCACCATTGAAGGGAGAAGCATTAATTTCCTGAAGGTTGTTGAGTGAAGACAAATTGAATGACACTGTGAGAGTCGGCAATGTTGAGAGCCAGTTTCTCTTCTGACTTATTTGTCCAACCGGCATGTCTACACGGTGTTGAGAGTGAAGACTTCCGCCTGCCTGTTCACGAGCCTTGCCCTTAAGCACCAAGTCTGGGGGTGAAGAAACAAATCGCTGAATGCACCCTAGGGTCATAAGTGAGAAATATTTTAGAACTGAACTATATTGAAGGCCTCATGGACAGAAGGAAGAATCCTGACTTGGTTCATAGAGGCGCAGGATGTGTCAGAAAACTGTCATCGATATTACTTCAGACCATGCATAAGTGGTATCCAAGGGAAGATGACAATAAGCAGGCATTTGTAGAACCGGAACTATCATAGCCTGAAGGAATCCTGTCAGGTGTGAGACGACATGACACTTCAGAACACTGCAAGTGGTTTCTATGCAATGCGGGACAAGAGGTGACTGTAAAAATAAGACAAGAAAAGGCTCCTATGAAACAAACGCCCACAAGGCTATAAAGCATGCTCGATGTGCAATAAAGCTAAGTGAGGAAAACTAACGGGCTGTGTGATGCAGTGCTAGCGTTCAAAGACCCCAAGTGACAGGAGGAAGCCACAATTAACACAGAGTGCAAGACGGAGCGTGAAGAAGGAAAGCTGGTATCGGTAACCACGGCCAAACAGGGCTGCCCTGGAATGTTGGGGATGATGACAAGAAAGAATGCACCCCACTTTTAAAGGGGTGGCACTGCTGGTGTAAGCCAACCGTTACTGTACTTGAGCACTACTCTGGGATTTCTAGACCTCCAAATTAATTAGAAATTAATTAGAGAGAAAATAACAACATATGTATTGCTATGCACATTCTCCCATTTCTAGATGTTGACAACTAGACTGCGTATGAGTGTCTGTGTGTGTGCACGTGTGTGTGCATGAATGCATGTGTGTGTGTGTGTGTGTGTGCACACACCTGTGCACACCGATATGCCTTCACTCCACTGTGAGCCACATCTATGTGTGGCATTCTATTTAATGTCCTCTGCTCCCTCTTAATATTGTGTAACATACGCAGGGAAATTCCAGTAGATGCTCTACCAAGAGGCCGTCTTGGACCCTTCCTGATGCTATAATAAACCACGTTAGGGTGGACACTTTCGAGTCATACGACTTCACTCCCAGCAGCTCAAGGCCAGGAGCAGCAGATGTGGCAGCACTGAGAGCTGTTCTTCTCTGCATCAAGCACCGTTCAGAGTTCTTGCATCTGTACGTGATAGGAACTGTAGCCTCGCATCGCAGAAGGACAAAAGGCTTGTGATCCTTTCCTGACCCCTTCGTAAAGACCATGAACTTGAGGGAAATGTTGGGCCTTTGTGACCTAACCGCTTTTTACAGGTTCAGCCTCAAACTCTGCGACACTGGGGGCTAACGTAATTTCAACGTAATTTTGGAGGAACATAGTGAAACCTCAGCACGGACTATCAGTTTCAATTATGTGACTCTTATTGCAGCTTAGACTAAAAGGACAACTAATGAAAATAGATTTAACTCAAATATACATAGAGTGAAATGGACTGTGGGTCTAACAGGAGACTAGCAAGCAAGTCTGGAATTATTTGGGAGTGATACCACAAGATTAATCAAGTTAGTATTACTTTCCTTCCCAGAGACACTGCTGGACCGCATTAGAAGTAGGCTATCCTCAAAGGTTAGGGACATGCATGCGGATACCAAAGAAATTAACTTCTTTTTCATCCATTTCCATTGCCAAGTGGATATTCTCCTTTCAGATTCCTCTGTTGCAAAAGGCTGAGCAATTCTAGGGGTGCCTGGGCAGCGATCCCCTCTTACCTGTTCACGTATGAGCAACAGTAACAGCAGCAATTTCTCCACTGCAACTGCAGCTTCTCCGATTCACGATCTTGAGATGGCCCTGGCCTTGCTCGAGGTCTTCCATTCAATAAGGATGCAATGGGACATTTTGCTTTATTATTGAACATCAAACATTTAGAATTCAGGGCAGTAGACACCTGCACACAGTGAGTTATTGCTGTTCTAGAGGGCTGTGCGGCGTACGGACAGCACTGTGAGCACTGTACGAGTACAGAAAGGGTTCTGGAAGAGAGTGTGTAAGTGTGCCCAGCAGAGTGGTAGGTCCCTCTCTAAAATAAAAAAAATAGCCATGAAATGATTGCATTTTATTTGTATTGTTAAGCTTTTTTGCATCTTCTTCGGGATTCATACAACTCAGGAATGCATGTAACAAACATGAGCTATTATTTATTTATAGGATAAGTACTGGTTTAGTCTATGACACTGCAGATGTAAACACCCAGGGATGACTACTCTCAAAGATGAAAGTAAGAAAGGAAAAAAATGTAAACGATCTGCTCTCATCTATCTTTACAAAAACACAATTCAGATAATGCTATGTTATGTCAAGGTCTACGGAAGCACATAAATAGGTGTAATACTTTTCTTTAAAATTCCTTCCCATCATTGGAGGCAGTGCAGAGAGAAAGGCTAGGCAGAGCCCTAAAAAGGTAAATTCTGTTGATGTCAAACTTCTAAAGCACAAAAGCAATAAAAGCTGGCAAAGAGAAAGAAACTTAAGGGCGTACACTTTACAACATTATGATAGCTATGATAGATTGGTTTTAAACTCGAGCTACAGCAACTGTGAGTGTATTGCTGAAATACAATTTCTGTGGCACAGGAAAACAGCGCTCAAGCCAGCGTTATGAAATTACCTGGGTGTCCAACAGCAGCAGCAACAATAACAACAAAATATGGAAGAATAAGTAACGGAAATTATGTTACAGTCAGCAAGTCTGAAAAATCAGGAAGTCGGGAAGTAGGGGAAATGTTGGTCCCTTTAGCTGATATGACATTCATTATTAATACTCAGTGTACTTTTGTAAAAGGAAAAGTTCATTATGGCTGCCGTGAGGCTTGGTAAGATATAGGAGGGTTGAGAATAACACATGATTCTCCAGGAACTGTAAAGGTGCTTTCAATATTCCCTCCAGCTGAATAGATCCTTCGCATGCCAAGGCAGAGACAATAATGCTAAGCCCGTTACCACTCTAGGGCTCTCATTGCCACTAAAGGCATCCTCCATGGAGAAAACCAGGAAGCAGGCAAAAGACCCTGGCACCTGAAATTGAGCCCTGAATTAAGCCCGATGTCCTAAGCTGCATAAAACACGCTTTGTAAAGCCTAGCACAGGAGACACCGGCATAGCATCAGAGGTAGCTTGGATGCTTCAGAGCTTGGGGTGCTAGCTGCAAGGAAGAAATAAGTAAAGAACTTAAACAGTGGAGAATATGGCTCAGTCAGAGAAAGACTTGTTCAAAAGCAAGCATATGTGCATTGGCTGGCAAGTGCTGTCCCCTCTCTGGTCCATACAGAGGTAATAAACCACATGTGGCGTTTTTGTGTAGGGCCTCCTTACATGGTGTCACATGCCATGCAGCTAACACATTCTTCACCGTCCTCCAACCCACTAATGCCTTGTAAAGAATTTTTCTTTAACCTGATTAACCCCAGCATCGTACCAAGTGGCACATCATATGTTCCCCCAGGCACCATCTATTAATATTTTCAGGTAAGCTGATCCTGGATATTGATGGAGCTGTGTTTCTGCCTCAATCTCAAAGTCCAGGAAATCAGCTTCTCTTACTCTTAGGGACGAGGGAGTCAAAGCCAGGTGAAGCTCAGAGATCTTCACAAGAAGACCGGCAGATCCTCGCCTCCCTGATTCCTCTGCTAAGTCCTCCTCTGCACCTTCAAAGGGATAAGTTATCCACAAGCAAACCTGAGAGGAGAAATAGATTTTGTCAATAACATTTCCAAAACCTTCTTGCCACTGGTTCAGGAATAATAACATCCATGACCAGGAAAATCAAAGGACTGGCTCTAGAAGTAAGAGTTCACACAATCCAACAATTTCAGGGCAAGCGAGTTACCCAGATGAGCTCCAGGCAGCCAAGAGAGGGTGAGACAGGACAGATGCGTGGGCTCATGTCTCATGTACCAGACGGGGCGCTGCTTATAAACTTGGTTGAATCCCATGAGGTGAAACAGGAAGTAGAGGCACAGGCAGAGCAGAGCTCTGAAAGCTCGGCGAGGTCACAGTTTTTAATATCTCCATTCATACAGGAGGGATTGTGTTCTCCAGTAAGTTAGATGCTTTAAAAAAAATTTTTTTAATAGGTGTTTGGTTGCTACACAATCTCTGAACACACCTCAGATTCATAGTGCTCCTCCTGTTTTCAGCCTCTCCTGCACTGGGATTACAGGTGTGCACTACTACACCTGAACCCTGGCTGGCTCAACACGCCCTGGGGGGCAGGGCTGGCATCTCAGGTAGTGCCAGAGATCAAACCATGGTCCCTGCACTTGCCTAAGCTTGTGTGAGCCAATGCTTAAATCGATTAGCTATCTTGCCGGCTCCTGTTAGATGCTTTTAATTTATTTTGGAAAGAAAAGCTAGGAGTTCAGTGTTTACCTCATATCACACATGAAAACACTTCCAAATATTTTCAACACAAAAGCATTTAGGTCAACAGTGTACAAGAGCTATATGCTTTGAAGTACTGATCCAGACCTTTAGGAATAAACTACAGAAAGAAGAAAAACAAAAAAAGCAAAGAGCAAAAACAGGATCAAAAGCAAGAGGAGACTTACACAACTCTGAAACAGAAGGGAAGTTTAAGACCTAGAGAATACCAAAGCCACTGGCCCTGTGCACCCTACAGCAGGTGGCGCCGGCCAATGACTCAGCCCTATGCGGAAGGGTGGAGGCAAATCTGAGCCAGATGAGTCAGGGAATGCTGCTTCAGGTCACAGGCCCCAGAGGGGAGCGTTCTGTGGCCTGGCCCTCCCAGGGGGAGACACCTAACAACCACCACACCAATCCACTCACATTTCCTAGGGCTGCCATTTCTATACAACAGACATCAGAAGGCAGCGAACTCAGGCACACGCAGGGTGGAAACACATAATAAACTGCAAGGCCTCGGGGTGACTCACGGGAGTTTCTACCTTCTTCATCCCCGGAGAGGGTGAGGCAGGACAGATGCGCATGCTCATGTCCCATGTACCGTACGTGGTACCCTCTCCACACATTTAGTGACTATTACAAAGAGCACCGCTCTAACTGTCTTACAAGGAAGTTAGAAATTAAAGAGTAAACATGTGAGTATGCAGGAGTGAATAGAGTTCAGACGTCTAACATACGTGTCCCAACTCCTGACAAGGCATGTCACCATCACATACTACAGACGTGTACTAATAAAGAAAACCTGGCATAAGGGCAAATCCATGACGGGAGTTATGAAACACTCAGCAACAAACAACGATGAAAATATTAAGGGCCAGCCAGGTAGCTCAGCAGACTAAAGCCCCGGCTTAGGGAAAGTGCAGCGGCCAGAGTACGATCCCTGGTGACATGCCGTCCCTGCCCCACACCCAGGGTGCCCTGAGATGGTGACTGAGACTGCGCGTGGTGGCTCACACCTGTCATCCCAGCACTTGGGGGACTGAAAACAGGAGGATCACTACAAGTCTGATTTATTCAGTGAGACCCTGTAGACCCTGCCCTAAATAGACAAAACAAAAAACATTAAAAAGCCAAACGGGGCCAGCTAGATGGCTCAGCAGTCTAAAGCACTTAAAGAAGCTTAGGCAACTGTAGGGACTGCAACTCGATTTTTGCACCACATGCTGCACCAGCCCCACTCTCAGGGGAAGTTGAGCCAGCCATAAAAAGAGAGAGAGAGAAGCAATCTGAATATATATATAATTTATTTTTAATTTTACATTAAAGGATAACAAATAAGAAGAAGAAAGACAGAAACACAGCAACACAAAACAATAAAAATGGTAGAGAATTTGCAAACAAGAGGAGACAGCTGGCTGAAGAGAGCTGGGTGGTCTAAGCCCCGACCTGACAAGTGCAAGGTCCTCTGTCGCCATTGTCGCCGTTCCACCGCCACGAACTGCCGCTCTCTGCCATGTGCCTCTCTCCATTGGAGCCAGCCGAATATGAACCCAAACCACCACAAACTGTGAGCTAAATGAGCCTTTCCTTCCTTCATTTTGGCGGTCGGGTATTCATCCCAGCAAAGAGAGAAGAGTAGCTAAGACACAATGTTTACTACACTGCATAATGTTATCCTCAGAGTAGTGCTTCAGGAAACCAGACCCGGGTGTGCAAGACTGACCAAACAACGTGAGCACCGACTCCTTTCAACACAGTAATAGAAATAAGGAGTGCAATAATCTTAACTGTTATATATATATATATATATATATATATATATATATATATGTTATATGTGTGTGTATATATATATGTTATATATGTGTGTGTATATATATATATGTTATATATATGTGTGTATTGCTTCCTTCTTTCTCTTGTGTTTTATCCTAGCGTAAGATACTGAAAGAGTAAATAAAAACCAAAAGGTACAACAGATACAGGGAAAGAGAAAGAAACTGCTGAAAAGCAAGGCTGGGCGCAGCTGCGGGGCTGCCCCTGCCGCTGCCCCTGCCAGAGCCACGCACCTCGGGGTCTTCAGAATCCGCCCCATTCACATGACCAGCAGAGTCACAGATCCGGCTCCACACACCAACACCCGACCTTTCCCACAAAAGCCTCCTTACTTAGACTACTTTCTCTGTTTCATATCCAAAACCATTCAAAAGAAAAGAAAATTGAGTGTGTCCAAGACTTCAGGTCTGCTGACATATGTGTCATGGTAGTTGTGAAACTATTCACAATTTTTTTAACCCCTGGAAATAGAATTTTGAGGCCAAACTAATGAATCACGTAGGTGCCATTTCTAGAAATCTAGTCATTTGTACCTGGGAGGATCAGTTAACTTCAGGAAGTAATGAACGGGTTGCCAAGAGAACATGAATGAATCGAAGTCTTGTGAGGTTCTGATGACTAAATGCCTGTTTTAAAAGCAGAAAAATAACCTCGGGTAATTTTTAACATGTAACATCTTGGTTTTCTCAAAATTAAAAAGCAACTGAATAAACTGATTTTCAAAAATTTTTGTTAGGAAAAAACCTCTGAAGTTACTGCAACTTATAAGGTTAGTTCAAAACCACATTGGACATATGAAACTGTAAATTTAACTGTCAAACACTTTAATTAAAAAGAACTTAAGCAGGTCAAGCAATGGTTCCACTCTGACTTATTTTTTGTCAGAATTTTATTAGATGTGCCAAAAGGAATCCAATTTGGAAAACACCTTCTGTACAGCTGTTTTAAAATGATCTTGAACATACTCCACATTGGTAAGTCTAGAAAAAGAGTAAGACGCATTTCCGTGACCCAGGTATCTTTAGCATTGAAAACTTCATGTGTTCCTGACAAGCAGAGACGCTAGGAATGGAACTAGTTTCGGGGACCAGTCACAGGGGCAGCTGCGTTGGGCTGCACAGCTATGTGCATGGCAACGGCTTCTGACATCTTTGCCCCTTCCTACAGCTCACCCCATTCTTCCCTCCCTTGTACTGCTCCCAGCCCATTCCTATTTTGGCTTCTCAAAGTGGAGAAATTTTCCAGTATTTTTTTTTTCTTTTTGTCTTTTTGAGACAGGGTCTCGCTATGCATTTCAGGCTGGCCTTGAGCTCACTTTGGTAGCCCAGGCTGGTCTCGAACTCGCACTGATCCTCCTGCCTCAGACTCCCAAGTGCGGGGATTACAGGCATGCACCACCATGCCCGGCCATTTCCAGCGAGCTAATTTTGTTTCCCTTGTACAATGCTTCTGCTCTGTCCCTATGTCAGCACCATGGGAAATCAAACACATTCAACCCATGTTTCTAGCACAGTTCATACCTATTAGACATAATTACTTGATCTGTCTCCTTATTCTGGGCTTGTTACGTTCATTTAGTTTAATATGAGCTTGTTGCTATTTGCAGCAGCAAAGACACAGGAGGGAAGCGGCAGTCCTCAGGTTTCTTTGGAGTATCTAATTTTTGCAGTGGCAAAGAGGATGCTAAGCACTAGGATCCGAATACACGGTTCCTTGAGACAGTGTCATATGTTTATTACTCTCTATCCAGAGTTAGCAGGGCCACAGCAATGTTGATGCTTAAATTCACGTTGACTTGACAAGGCCTTGGGGCTCCAGACATTTGATCTCACTTTACTTTGGCTGTCACTGTAGAGCTCCTTCGTGACACCAGCGCTGGAATGGGCAGGCTGAATGAAGCACACTGTCCCTCTAGGTGTGCATGAGCTGCACCCAGCTCCCTGAAGGCCGGCATCAACAAAAGCCTGAGTAAGACAGAATCATTCCCTTAAATGTCTTCCTTCAGAAGCATCAAGCTTCGTCCTTCATATGTGGACTGGAACTGATCTTGGCTTTCCTGGATCCCTGGTCTTCAGATTTGAGCTGGAATCCACTGCCCCAGCCCTCCTCACTGTTGTCCAGACTTGTTGCTGCCATCGTGGACTGCTCAGCACCTAAAATTATGTGATTGTACCCCTACATTCTCTCTCTCTCTCTCTCTCCCTCGTTCACACCACACATGGGCATGTGTATTGATTCTGCTTCTCCAGAGAATCCACCCGAAGCGACTAAGGTTCATTCCTGACTAGGTAGCCACCATCAGTCTGGCAGAATCCAAGACAGTGAGAATTAGGCCTGGGAAAAGTCCACGCCATGCTCTTTCCTCTGAACTGAAGATGTCCTGCCCTTGAGCGTCCTCTATAACTTCTACTGGGGAAGCAATGGGCATTTGTTCATTTGGTAAGCTAGAATATGTTCAGGTTCTCATTTGATGGAAACTTCAAAGACCTGGAGATCCAGGAAGCTAAGAATTTTTATGTCATAGAGTTTAAAAGGTAGTGGGGGCAAAAGATGACAAACAAGAAAGATGAAATGTATGCTGTTAGGAAACAGTTCTCTACATTGTGTCACATCCGTGCACTTTTTGTGGCTGGAAGCATTGAATTCACAATAGAGGAAACACGCCTGTTTTCTGAAGCATATTTATATAGTGAAGAACCTTGGGTAATTTTGTTTTATTCAAGAGCAAGGTCAAGTTTACCTACAGTCTTGGAAAGTAATAAATATTTAATACTGTGTATTATTATATATGGCATGATCAAACAATGTGGAATGTGTTCAAAGCTTAAAAAGGTACAGAAGAAGGCATGTTACCCTTGACGCCCCTCAGAACTCTGCCAAATTTCCTTCAGATTCCCCTCCTCAGGAGCAGCATTCATGACATTATTGGTTGTACATCATAAGGAACTTCTGGAAGAGGAACTCCAGAACTGCTTCAGGAAGGGACAAGGAGAATGGGTGGATGAGCTCCACAGAGGAGGGAATCCTTGGGCGGTGAAACTATTTTAGCATAATAATTTTCATTTAACACGTTGGTGCAGCTGAATCACATTTTACGTCACTGTACGTCTAGGGATAGGTTTTCAAGCTGGACAGATGGGAAGTGGCTCGGCAGTCCTCAGGCAGGAGAGACCTGATTTCACGAGCGGGACCTGGCCAATCCCTCGGGATTCTGAGCTGGAGGTGGTTCAGAGAAGACCAGGAAGGCAGAGAGACTCCAGAGCTGGGTAAGAGGGTGTGGAGAACCAGAAGCAGTGCTTCCTTGAGTGAGGACAGAAAAAGAGGGAAGTATCAGCGCAAGGGCATTTTTCCTTTTCCTATTTGAAATCCTAGCAAGTACGCCAGTTTTTTAGTAACATTCTCTGTCAGTTCACTGGACTGTAGAACTCCTAATTCGTGCTAAGTACTTAATAAGTGATGAAAATTTCTTCTCAGTTGTGAAGTGCACACGTCCTACATGAGAAATTAAGAAAAACTAATTTTGATTATGCCGAGTTAGAATCAATTGATGACTTGAAACAAGAATTGAGAATTTTGGTGTTTTCTGATGAATCATGAAGCAAATAAAATTTAGATTGAGTAGGTTTTTTTTTTTTTTTAATTCCAACTAATATATATCAGCACACAATCCTTTCTACTTAGGATACTTAGCCTGTATTCTACTTCACCATGGACAATCATCTAGGCATCCAGATTGCCCTCTTCCTGGTTTCTCTTTTGAAATGAATCATCTCAATTTTGCAGAGCCGATATTTCACAAATTTTGCAAAATAATTCTCATTCAATGACAAAATTAACCTCTAATTTTCTCTTAATAAACTTTATACGAACCCAAAAGATGGAAAGTAAGAGGCCTGTCACGGTAACAAAGTTGTGAAAACCCTAAGTAAAAGTAGTGAGGAAAAGTGCTGTTTATCCTTACCCATTTTTTTACCACTTACTGCCTTGTAGCATCCCAAGACCCACTGCTGACCTGGCACACCACTGTGGCTCACTCGACGGAGGACGCCTGTGGATGGAATCCTCCTAGGAAACACCTATATGCCTTACCTAGCCAATATTATTGACTCCTGATAAATGTACCTCTGAAAATTTCCCAGTCCTTAAATGGACTCTTCATGGTTATCTTCCACCATCCATCCATCCATCCATCCATCCATCCATCCATTCATCCATTCATCCATCCATCCATTCATCCATCCATCCATCCATTCATCCATCCATCCAACCGTCCATCCATTCATTCATCCATCCATCCATTTTGTTTCTTTATTTAGTGCCAAGCCCAACAGGCAAAGTAATCAATGTAGAAAACACAAAGCCATCTGTGATCTCGTCTTCGAAGGAAATTATTCTAAATGCCCTCAAAGAGCATGCTCCATAATCAAGTCACCATTTACACATGCTGTAATAAGGTTCACTCCAAAAGGGAGGAGAAGGGAAGAAACACTAAAGCTGGCCTTTGGTGGTGGAAAAGTGACTGCCAGCTTGCACAGTGGGACTCATTCTTAAGAACAGGAAGAGGCAGGAACTTGAGAGCTCTGCTGATCTTGTTTCTCATGTTTTTCATGGGCACACACATGTTAATACATTCTCCTGCATAGTTGCTTCTGAAACCTATGCTATAGGCCTTAGCAATAAGTGTAACGCATCTGCAAAAACCTTTTTTCATCCGAGAAATCAATGTAGTTTAAGACATGTAGCTATGTAAAAGACTTGATGGCTCAACCTCTGAAGTGTAATGGGAAAGGCCCAACCCATGATGCTACCCAACTCAGAATCCTGGGCCCTCCACTGTCCGAGGTTTCTTCTCCCAATTCAACTGCAAGCTTGCTTTAGAATACTGCTGCATACAGGAAATCTAAATCTAGGCCACTAACTTATGGTGATGTCCTATACTTCATTCAGCTCAGTTTCCCGCCTACAAGTACAGGACACTTTCTAGGGCTCAAGAAATGAAAATGTTCAGTCTGTTATATAGACAGTGGTTGCAGTGGTACATGGGATTGCCAAAAGTCAACTGACATCTGCCACCCATTGGTTGCTGAGGAACGTGTTGCTTAATTTACATGTATTTATGGGTTGAGTGCGTGTGTGTGTGTGTGTGTGTGTGTGTGTGTGTGTGGTTTATTTGGTCATTTGTTTCCAGTTTCAATGCACTGTGGTCAGGTAATATACATGGGATAATTTCTGTTTTCTTGCATACACTGGCATCAAGTATGGAAACTCCTTTAAAGACCTCTCCAAATACAGTTTCTCTAACAGCAATGGAACATCCATGTCTGACAAAATAAAATAGTAAAGAGGGATAGAAATAAGGGACTGTTTTGTAGTAAAAAAATATATGTTTATACAGAATAGTTAGGATAGATATACAGCTACTTTCTCTAAGTTAAATGAGAAGAAAGGTTTGTGCTAATAATGTTTAGACAAGATATCATGTCTGCATCTTATCCTCTGAATAAACACTATGAAGACAATACACAATGTATTAATTATATCACTGTCCTACTAACCTCTTTTGAAACTGTTTCATTGCTATTTTCTCATTAAAAGGGACAATTTTTTTTTAAATTCAACTGATAACTATTGTTTTACCTGAATTTTCGATTGACCACGTGGCACCTGGACTCCACCCACCACCCCACCCAGGACCCAGGTGCCATTTCGACTGACTGCGCGGTGCCCGGACTCCACCCACACCTCGGACCCGCGCGCGCCATTTCCACTGGCCACGAAGCGCCTGGACTCCACTCGTCACCTGCTCCCAGACTGGGAGCCTTTTCAACTGACCTCGAGGTGGCTGGACTCCACCCGTCACCCTGCGCCACACCCGCGCATGCCATTTCCACTGGCCACGCGGTGCCTGGACCAAGACCCAGCTCCTGGACTAGACATGCCACGCCTTAACTCCAGCCCAGACCCCACCGCCATCCTGACTGGGCCAACCAGCAGACTCAGCCCTGATCCATTCGCTGACTCATCAATAACCTGAGTTCAGATTCCACCCACCTTCCTGACCAGGGCTCACTTTGACCAGGTAAGAACTCTCTTGGCCCGTATACGTCCTCCAACTACAACGGCGCAAACCCCGACTACACCCATATTTCCCACGTGGCTGCCCACCATCCCCACATGGCTGACCACTGCCCCAACCCACTGGACCTCAAGATAGCCAGTCGCCTGAGCTACAACGTGCAGCCAGGCACATCTTGAGGTGAAGAAGTTTAGTGGATCCAGACCCAAATTTCCACAGGTGCTAACTGTATAAGTTCACCAAGGTGCAGAGATCACTGCTATAAAAAATGATAAAGAGAAGGAGCAAGATCCGCTCCCAGATCCTGAGTCCACGCAAAACAAATACAGGAAACACAACCATGGAAGAAAATGGGAATCATTCAGAGGAAATCTCTGAATCAGTAGCAGCCGAGGTTGAAAAGCAAGTGCAGAAACGTATAGAGCAACTCAGATCTAAGATAACATGTGAAGTAGAAAAGACATGTATGAAAAAATAGACACTAAAGTGGGAAAACAACTACAGAAATGTACAGAAGAAACCAGAGCAGAAATAACCTCTGAAGTTAAAAAAGACCTCAGTAAATCAATAGCATCTAAAGTAGTGAAACAACTACAGAAAGGTATAGAGGAGAACAGAGCAGAAATAACGTCTGAACTAGAGAGAGAAAGGATAACTATAACGAGAGACTTCAGTGCTACTAAAGAAGACATTGATAAAAAATTAGAGAATAGGAAAATGATGGATTCCATGAATGAGCAATATAAGAAAGAAATGGATTGCATGAAACAGTTTCAAAGAGATATACAAGCAAGTAAAATCTCAGTCAAAAGCTGGCAAAACCGTATGAACCAAAGTGAAGACAGAATCTCAGATCTTGAAGACATTGTCACAGCTAGAGAAAAGATAAGAAAGGAACTCTTAAGAACAACTGAGATGCAGGAAAAAATAATCCAACATCTGCAAAATGATGCAAAAAATATGGTTTTACCTGAATTTTATTTTAGTAATAAAGGACATAAAGTAAGAAAGGACATTATCACGTCGTCCTCAAATTAAACATTCCAAGCATGGCCCTAGTCAGAGGGTAAAAACGTATCTTACTCAAACCATATGCACAGTCTTTGTAATTAGGGACTTACTAATAAGTGCTGGTGCCACTGACTGACTCTGGCCTAGGGTTTTCTTTCACTGAAACCAGTTAGCTGATCTTTGTTTAATAAAGATGGTGGTACAAAGTTGGAACCTACCCTAGTTCTCTCATATTTAACAAACTAATATTCCTCATCAACCACACAGCTAGATAAGCTTATTTAATTTGTATCACCAAATTATGGTGATTATTCAGAGCTATAAAGAGAGGTGTGTGTGTGTGTGTGTGTGTGTGTGTGTGTGTGTGTGT